>JAPYZA010000421.1:0-33478 GCA_030522685.1 Eupelmus azureus
GCGCTTGTTATTTAAATCACTCGCGACGTAACAATGACAAGTCTATGAATAATGCGGGTTTTCTTAAAAAAAAAGGACGATAACTAAACAAATTTCATGTTTAAATTTAAACTGAAAATAGATAATTTTCCGACGGTTTAATTCTTGGATTTTCGAGGAGTTACTCGATAATTTGAAAGTATCATTTATAATAAAAAAATGTTAGATTGCCCCAATTATTTTTATTAAAGAATAAAAATAAACGTTGCTTGGATTCATTCTGCAAACTTATAATGGTATAATAGATGTACTATTCAAAAATCTAACTTAAATGTAAAGAGCTTGATTGATTCAAATTAACGGTGTTTAAGGAGATATAATTATAAATCTCTGATAAAAGACATATATTATCACATATCAATATAATACAAAAATAAACTTACTCTCAAGGCAACAAAACGGGGAGAGTCATAACAAACACGGAAAATTCACATGAGCAAAAAGAACAGCATCATTCCTAAAGAATGCCACAAACTCGAAGGCTAATCCTCGGCAGAATGTCGGGAACAAAAGAAGTTAGGTAAATCGCACCAAGACTAAAGCGACAGCGAAATAAAAGGCAAGGAGTAAAACGGGAGACAGAAGCTATCAGGAGACTCATCCAGAAATGCCGCGCATTTACCTAAGAGAGCACTTCGTATGCCCGGGATGGCTGGTTGTTTAAAATAATCGTTACGCCGACTACGCGCGCGCCGCCTTATGTCGGAATACGTTAAAGCGACAATTTTGGATAATTTAAAAATAGAAGACGAAGCGGGTAAAGGAAAAGCTAAAGGAAATACTAAAGGAAATAAGGAAAAAGAAGAATTAAAGTCTAAGTGTTTTTTGGTTTTCTGTTTGTAAAATTTTCAGGACGAAATTTATCTAGAAAAACTACATTTAACGGTATTTTCATAGAATATTAATTTTACATATTCGAAATAATCACTTCTGCTTACATATTTCAAGCTTTTTTTTAACAATGCTTAAGAAGTAATGATTTTAAATTCGATTCTGTAGTTTTCGATTCAACAGTGATTTCCATTCTGCTTAATTCGATTTAGCATAATAGACAAATCCTCTAAAAACGATTGAAACCGTTACAAGAAAACGTATAAACTACTTGATTGTGAAAATTTTAACCGATAGGTATCGTAACTTAAAACTCACCTTTTTTCCAAAGAAGGCGAGTATCGAAAAATAGCCCTAATTAACGTTGACCGTTACCGAACGCACGCAGTCCTTTGTCCTTTCCAAGCCGTGCGGGGCGATGAGGAAGAAAAGAAACGAGTCGGTAAAAAAGAAAGGAAGAGCAAAGAACGTTGCTCCAGTTACCCTGCGTATATGCAGATGTGTACATACGCTACTCGTCTCGGCTGATTTGAATTTAACGGTTGGACGGACAATGCGTACGTCTTGGCTTCATTTCGAGCGAACGGTGTCACCTTTGTTCATCTGACTATACGTTATCGGTCTCCCGTATATTTTTACAGGAAATCTGATTAAGCTATTCATTAATAGGCCTACTAACTGTGTACTGCGAAAAATTGAATATAATGCGAATTTTGCGCGATTTTTTTTGTAGGAACACGAAAAAATTACCTGTAAAAAAAGGCTAAAAAATTACCTGTTTTCAAACGGTTAAGGATTATTGTGATGGATTCTACGACAATCCTGAAGTGACGCAAGATGTAACATTAATTACAATTGACGTTGTCCATTTCATACAAATTTGGAGTAACTATTTAAATACAAAAAATAGCCGTATTAGAGTGTTTTTTTTAGCTTGCATAGGTCAACTAATTTTAAGTAAAACAATTGAAGACGCTAGAAACATCATAAAAAATTGTTAATTATAATGTTAAGCGAAACCGAGGGTTTTATAGCATCAGGAGTAACCATAGCTTGTGAAACAGCAAAATACGAATTAAAATGTTTAATTACAGACCATTTAGACGATTATGAAACTTTATCTGACGAAATCGAAAAAAATAATTCAGAAAACAGTTTTATTAATGAATTAGATATTGATTCAGAAAATGAAAATATTCTCTATAGTGAAACTGTAGCGAAAAAGAAAAAATTGTATGCCTCGACAAAGTGGCAAGAGTGGGCCGAAGAAATTAAAAAAAAAAAGCTTTGAAGAGCATCAATAAAGATGGAAATAGAGAGAATGATTTTAATGTCAGCTCTTCTCTCTCTCTCTCTCTCTCTCTCACACACACACACACACACAAACACACGTGCACGCGTACACCAACTTGAACACGGAAAATATAGATGCATCGGGCGCCCGATGCATCTCCGCCAGTGCGCGCCCCCTAACTAGGATTGATGCGCTGCGTGTATATCGCCCGAGGTAATGTGTACGAATACTCACAACGTGGGCGAGAATAAGTCACGAAGAGCGCGCCCGAGCGGTCGTTACATGCTCACGCTTAACGGGATGCAGCCGAAGAGGGGCCCTCCTCCTCCTCCCAAGTTTTTTACGCTAAAATTGAATTTAGCGGCGATGTGCACACTGCCGAGGTGCTGTTAATGCGCGCCTTTTGCATATTATGCGCATCATACGCGCGCGCGACGTCGGGCGGCTAGGCCTTTGATTGAGGCATTTCACGCTTAAGTTTTTAGCTGGCGAGTCGTAAACGAGAAGATTTCTAAGTGTTCGCGCGGTGCTTTTCCTAAGACGTTCTCGAAGAGATATTTGAGGTCGTGTTGTTAAATTACGTTTTGACGGAGCTGATTGCTGGATTACTTTAGAGGAATTTTTATTTTGTCGTTTTAGTTTTATAATGATGAATTATGATTGCGATACGACGGTTTTTTAAATGAGGTTAAAGTTTTTGTTATTTCTTTTATGAGTAAGAAAAAAAAGATGTCTATCGAAGGACTAAATTTAAATAAATAAAATAGTAAAATAATAATATAATATATAATATGCTGTTTATTATTTTAATAATTTAATAAATCTAATATTATTGTTTACAGTGAAAACAATTACTATAAAAAAAACGAACCATTTCAATGCCAGTCACAAAAATAAACATACTAATTAAATTTCCAATGCCCCTTTCACCAAATCACTATTAATCCTTCTATCGTTCGCCTGTACAAATATAATTATCCGTTGCCGTCGCTGTCATGCGTCGTAACTCACGCCCTTCCATATAAAAAAGCCTCGTCTCCCCTCACTTTTCCTATTGCGCAAAACTTGTCTAATTTTCATTAATCCAATCAGCAATTCATCAGGGCGCACGCGTGACCCTAGCGCGCGCCAAGTGAACCGTTAGAACACAAGCTCCCCCGTCATTATAGCAAATGGGCTCGTAATGGGGGAAACCCCCCTTTACGCATTTACGTGCGTTTTTCTTCTTCATAGACGGAACCGACGTCGCCTCACGATTTTCAAAGTTTTAAAGGGGGAAACGGGCGCGTTGATTTTTTTTTTTGGCTGAGAATATGGATGGGAAAATGACTTACGGATAGTGTCTACAAGTAGAAGTTTTTCATTTTTTATTTTATGAGTTAAGTGAAGTCATAAATGGATAACTGTAGAGGCATCGTTTCAGCTCTTGATGTTTATGCACATAAAGTCTATTCCTTAACTGCTATTCTTAAGATATCAAATTATTTTTGTCTAGGTTCGTCTTTTTACTACTTTTATAAAAAATTTAAGTCGAAAGCAAAATAATTCTCTCGAAATAATATTTTATGATTACTATTTAATATGCAATAATTTTAAAAAGTAATTTCACTTGATTTATGAACTATAAATACTAAAAATCTTACACTTTATTACAGTGAAATTTATATTTAATTATTTTTTTCACACAGGACTATTTTTTCTCAGTGTAAAGATTCTACAGGAAGCACCTTCGATATAAATTGCTAACTACTTTCACCACCTTGTCTCGTATCTCCTCACGAGAATATTGGTTTCATCCGCAACACTTATCCTACGTATAAAGCAAGGACTAGTTGTCATCCTTGTTAATGAGTTAATTTGATAAAATATAATAAAAATCGCCTGATACTCTTACTGATACTGTCTTCCTTTCTTTTCTCTACCTATACACAGAATAATTTTACCCAGTACCTTACCTAATTTTAAACAAGGCATACTCGTATATTCGAGCATGAATAATTCTTCTCTAACTATTACCTAAGTTGATTTTTATTCGCTGTTATAGTGTTACTTACCTTTTTTATATAAAACATTCTTTGTTGCTTAGGATGATTTGACGTAAGTATTAAGTAAGCATTAAGCAATAAGAAAAATTATAAGAAATAAAATATGCTCAATATTAAATTTAATCGTAAAAATTTTAAATGAGAGATCTTATAGCCAGCGCTGATAAGGAAAGTTTAGAAAACAAACAGACGGTAAAAATGTATAAAAAAAGTTGCCATCAAGCTAGTCAAAAGTTAAAAGAGCCAGAAGATAAAGCAAAAGAATAGCTCTAAAGGCGCCCATCTGAGATAAGTGTTTAATTTAAGATCAAAGAAGTGGAATTACTAGAGATGCAAAAGTGTGACTTAATGAAAGAAAGAGTAATTAAGTTGAGATTACCTGTATTAACAATAAAATTTTATACATATCTTCTAAATGAAGAGAACTACCTAATTTAAGCCATTAAAATAATATTAGTTTTTGTAATCTCTATTTTCTAAAAGATTACAATTAATTATTGGTATTTTTATCATAAATTAAATAGATTACTTATTAATAAAATTGTAATTTTTCTATTAATTATGAGATGATTAAAACTCCACGTAACGTATTTTACTAATTCTTTGAAAAATATTCAAGTCGATCAAAAATTATAAAATTTTAAAATCAAGCATAAAAAGATGTTTAAAATATGGATAACATTGTAACTACAAAGTCGGTGCAGTCAACGAACTTTAAATTGTTATAACTTTTGAAGTATTTAAGTATGCCTAAATTCTTTAAAAAGCAAATTAAAAGTAATATTTTATCTCTTGTTTTGTAAAAATATACACAAAATGTTTTCGTAAGATGAAAAAATAAAGTTTACATAATGGTGGGTTTTTAACATTTCAATAAAAAAAAGTTAAAAATATCAGTAACTTAAATTTTTTAAACATTGAAGTTTAAAATTTCGTTTTTCACAAATTTTCAATACAAGTGGTAGAATGTGGATAAAAAATTTTTTATTTCATTTTATGTTTAACTTTTTAAAAATATACCTATAAAAATATAAAAAGCTCAATACTTTGCAGCGATATGTACTTTTAGATAAACTTTCATTATTCAGAAAGTAGTTCATTCTTGCTTAGATATGAAATACAATGATCACCTTCTGTTTTCCCATTATAATCTATCACCTTATCATCGTAAAAAAAGCCTCAAAATAAATTATTTCTTATTCGTCAACGCGCAATAATGTATCGCAAAAAATATTCGTATTCAACAGCAAATGTTTTCGCAGCTCCTAGGATGAGAATAATTGAGACATTAATATTGCGTAATACGCAAGAAGTATTAGGGATCTAGCGAAGGTATCTCCAGGAGATAACTACGTGTAATAACGTTTGCTAGCTGCACCTGTGCCGTAACGAATTTGCTTACACATAAAGTGCGCGACGACCGCCCGTGTTCCAAGGAAGAAAGAGTTCAGCTGCGGGATTCAGAAGTGCCACATTGAATGTAAGAACGAAAGTAACGTGTAGCTTTGATTGGTTATAGTTAACAGTGTAGTACGATGCTTTGAAAAGTGTTGCAATATAGTTATAAAAAAAGATTGTGTTTAGCTTAGATCGAGAAATGGATTTTGCGTAATTTAAAATAGAAAAGCACAACTATATTTTAAACAAACAGAATAATGAAATAACTTAAGTGGAACTTTTACCTAAAAGGTACTGATACGGGTATTTTTCACAAGTTTCTCACAAGGACAGTTCAGCCCCTTTGGTCCACTATCTCAATTAACGTTTCTGCTTTAAACGTAAATAATTTAATTTGGAAGAGTCTTACCTTAATTTTCAAAAAAGAAAATGAAGCTACAGAAAACAAGCTTTAATTTGCTTTTTTCAAAGTTATACCAGTATGAATTGTAACAACGGAATTACACAGTTAAATATTGTAATTATTAGCAGATACAAATTTAGATAATTACTTTCTTGCTTAAATACAAGCTGCCATAACTTTATACCAAAATAATGTTTTTTAATTCTAATAAAAACAAATTAAAGCTTAATTATTTTCTATAGTTTTATTTTCTTTAAAGAGAAGAAAATAAAACTCTTCTAAACCAAATTGTTTACGTTTAAAGTGGAAACTATTTTTGAAATCTACATAGAAATGAAATCAGTAAAATACCATAAAAAATTAGGAAATCAATTTCAGGATTCATTGCCGAGATAGTGACCAATATTGTGTAAATTTCAGCGTAAGAAGGTTCTCTTTCGATAAAAGTAAAATTTCTGAACCAAAAGATCTGAACCTTCCATTTCAGTTTATTATTCATCACTATTTTTAATAATCTTATATTTTTTATTATCTTTAAACATATTTAAAAAAAATGATTATTCGAAGTTCTCATATTTGCCTCTGAAACAATTAATAGTAAACGACAAAGATCTAAGGAATAACATCAACAATTCGCATGAAATCCTGTAGCGTAAGAGTGGACCTTCTCTTTTTACACTTTTAATCTTACGAAAAGAGTTCCAGCCGTCAGGTTTAATCTTGGGGCAATGCATCCTGGTGTTTTTCAGCCCTCGAAAGCTAGAAGCGTCTGTGGACTCGTTTGCCAAAAGTGCGCCAAGGGAGCATCACGAGCTCTGGGCAGCATTAGCTAGCCCCTGAAGAGAAGCAGACGCGAAAAGAAACACTATACAGCGTACGAAGTAAAACCGAATGAGAAGGGCGGTTGCAACCTGGTGACGAAATTTAATTTGTCCAACTACTTTGTTTTGTGGAGGAGAAAAAGTTAAAATAATTGATAAATAATTTTAAGAAAGTATTTCTATGAAAACATATTCAAGCTCATGCTTATACTACATTTGAAGAAAATGTACGTAAGTTGTTTAAAACAAGATTAATGAATCTGTTTTTAGAGATCTTATGAAAGATAAAATACTATAAATTTAGTATATATTGCATAATAGTGCATTATCTCTAAAATAATATCTTTATAAATTCAATATTTATATAAATAATTTCAATATTTACCTTAAAATCATGAATTCGACTCACTTATTCTTATATAATTTACAAGTGTTTTTGCGGAATAAAAAAAATACCTACTGAAGTCTTCAAGGAATTTACTACACGGCCAATCTTACCTGAAACAAAAAATAGAAAACGTTAATAAGCTTGCATATTCACAAAAAATTAAAAGAATATAATTTAATGAAATACATAAATCATTTTACAATTTATTAAATCACTGATGAATATTCTTATTATAGAACTTTACTCTTTTGTGTTGGATAAATTTTAAAATATGATTAAGCTTTATTTGACATTTCTGTAATTTAGTAGTACAAAACTCTACTTTCGACTTCGAGAGGCACCTATGAACTAAAACGTTGGTTCAGCATTGAAGTCTAAGTATGTAATGTTTTTCTTCGAAATTTGATTTTAGAAACTATTGTAAAGGCAGAAAGAAAAAATTTTTTCTTCTGTTTGAGTTCCATCAAATGACAGCCAGATATCACAGCTGTTAATTAACCATCGAAAACACAAGCAGTCTACACTTTTTTATTACTGAAACTTAATTATTTCAGAATTAAATTTACAAAATCATTAAATAAAACAGAAAAATTTTAAAAACATGTGTAACATGATAAACAACCATTTTAAAACAATTTTTAAACTCTGAACGCTTATGCCATAGATAATTTCAAAATAGTCAACGGATCATTAAAAGTTGCTAATTAAAATATTAATTAATCGCCATGAAATGAATTTAATTTTATATAAGTTTAATAGTATAGAAGTTTTGGTACACTTCAAACCAGTTCTATTACAAATATTAATTAGACATACAACAACGAATGTGCTAACTAATTTTGATTCGCGAAACAATTATAACGAGAACACGCGGAAACTCAACCAAACAGAATATAAACCAATTTTTGCTCCTTGCACTCCCCTCGTTTTCGTTTAATTAAATATAGTTTGTAGTCCGTGGCCCTAAAAACTTTTTGACCCGTGTTACGAAACACGCGCAAAAACACACGCAAACTCCCTGCTCAGAGCGAAGCCTCGACTGACAAAAATTATGAAAAGCGTCAGTCACGTTTGCTCGTTTTCCTGCTGCGCCGTACCCAGACGTTGCGATCTCTGTGTAATTAAACGCTAGCGCTGCTTATTGCTTAATGAAGTTGCGCACGCGCGCCCCAAAGAGTGAAAATTTGCAAGGAACCGTTCTGCAAAAGCGTGCACTATAATTTACGATGACTAAAGGACTTTTGGGGAGCGCAGGCTAGAGTTAAACGAATCGTTGCTATGTGCTGAGGACTGTTGGTGAAATTAGTTTAGAGCTTTTCAATTAAAGAGCATTTAGTTATTTTAGAAACAAGTACAAACAAAAAATTTTTTATAGAGTTATAGTAAACTTTATTTGGAATTAAGCAAATTTAATTATTAAGAACGAGGCTTGGATCAAAATTTACAACATCAGCTAAAGCAATAGTAATTAATTAGAATGTGCTAAATTTAATAATGCCATTGGTTATACAGGTTATCATAGGACATTTAAGATATTGGATCTTTAAGTGGACTTCTTAAAATGGTTTCTTATGGTAAAAATAATCTTCGATAAACATTTTTGGGCTGAAATTGATTTTCAAATAGCTTAGAGTATAAGAGTACTTTAAGAGTATAATTTTTTTTAATGTAATTATCTAAACTATTTTCAAAATTAAAAACAAAAATAAATATTTTTTATTTAAACATTAGTTACATTGCATTTAGTTTAAGTAGACTAAATTCGAAATAAGCCCGCATAAAGGGAAAGAGAGAAAATGAAGGATATAAGCCGCTTCCTTAGATAGCAATATTATACCTGTTACTGCTTTATCTCATCGGATTTAAAAATTTTCAAAATATGTATCAATGATAAATTATTAATTTTTTTATTAATTATAAAAGCAAAAGATATTTATAAAATTAAATATGATTCTACTGAAAACAATCAGCTGTAATAACAAAATCTATTTAAAATACAACAATTTATTTAGAGAAAACAAAAATATAATAACTGCTGATATTATGGTAATAGCAAGTCAGTAATTTTGATTTCAAGATAACCTCGTTTTCTCAAAGACTCAACAAGATAATACTTCACAAATAATAGATCATTCATAAATTTTTTTTTAATAAAGCTTGAATAAAAAGATCCACCATCTTTTATCTTTCCTCTCTCAATAACTGGAAGTTATTTGCTTCGAAATTCAACTGCATACTTTCCCGGTCGCTTGCGTTTCCAAGAAATACCAATCGCATACTACGCGTTACGTATGGTCGAAGGTCTCTCGCTGTCTTTGACGCTGTAATAAGCAGAAATTCAATCATAAAATTCCAACGAGATTTTCTTTTTTGCATGGGTAGACGAGCAAGAGCGATTGGGTCAGCAGAGCGCACGTACTTCCCGGAACGACGCTCGAGGTGGATAACCTGTCCTGGCAGCTTGTCTGTATATGTTGCTTGATGACACGAATCAGGTTGTCTGGCGCGTGGTCTAGAAAAATCAAAGCGCAAATGATACCCGATATTTCTTGTAAGGCGTTGCGTGCGCGATTAATAGGCTTTCGATTAGAGCTTGCAATTGTCCGTGATATTACGTGGAAAAATAGGTTTTTAATGCAATGCTATTAAAAAACTTCATAAACCTTGACTAAATGGGTCTCATAGATGATTTGATTAAACCAATTAACGAGCATTCGACAGTCAATTTTACAAGATTCAATCCAACACCTGCAAATAATTAGATTTTGCGATAGCTTTCCTGTTTCGTATCTGCTGCCAATCTTGTTTCTTCAGGACCATAAACACCTCCGCTGCCATACCCCACCCTTAAAACAAGAGGCCGATCTGCGGATCCGTACAGTCGGAGGTATCATTAATCACGCAAAAGCAATACGAGATGCGACACTTCATTACATCGATCGGGCGCGTACATAAAACACGGTCTAGGTAAGAATCATAACTCTCTCTCTCTCTCTCTCTCTCTTCAGGAGGAAAGAAAATTAATGGCCTTGAGTATGCTTCTCGGAAAAAGAGCAGCAACGACGGCACTTGTGCGTTAACAGCGCCCAAGTGGAAGCCACCGCGCACCAGTTATTAGTAAATAAAAGACCTACGAGGGAATTCTATTTGCGGGCAAACATAGGTGACGCGCGGACGCGTGTGTGCCGAGCACTCGGACGCGAGCCCTCCGGCAAACGTACCGAGGTTAGCAGAGCGTTAGTACGGTGAGTTCGTCTTACGATGTTTTATTGGGACTTTTGCGGGAAGCTTAGAGTAGTTTTCGCTTTTCTTCTGGAGTAACAGATCTTATTATCTTGTTATTTATTGTGTTTCTTTGTCATTTCTTTTTTAACGAGTAAAACATACATGAATGACTTCAAATACGCATCATAACTTTATTTTAAAATTTAGCATTGATCTAACAAATTGATTTAGCTTAAACGCTTCATGAACCAATTTTTAAATTCTCAGTGTGCTATTCAATTATAATCACTTCAGCATACCGCTTATTTCGAAGGGTCTTCCGATTTTCCAATTCTCTGGTGAGAATAGCTAAATTCTTCGTTGATTTTAATTTGCCTTAGAGGAAAAGAAAAAGGGGGCGCGAAAAGATGAAGATGGAGAGAGGATGATGACCGCGGGGAAGGTAAAGACAGAATAAAAAGGACAGTGAAAGAGAGAGCGCGACGAGGAGGAGGAAAAGGAGGAGCACGGTATTAAAACGAGCGACGTACGTGCGGTAAATTACGTCGTTCGTGCGAGCGGCACGTTGTTGGACGACGGTAGTGGCGGTAGCGCAAGGAAAAAAGAGAAGAACAAAGGAAAAAAAGGCTGAGCTTGCTCTTGGTCAGTTTTCTGCACACTCCACGGGGAAAATCGAGTCGGGTTTGCTTCTGTTATCTTCCGTCTTTTTTTTCTCTCCCTCACTAGTTCTCGCTGAAAGCGTCGTCTTTACCGAGTACTGGTATTGAAAATGCCCTGGAAATTGGATATTGATAAAAAGTGGTTAAAGAATCATTGGATAAAAAGGAGCAGTTTGCCGTAAAGTGATAGTTATAGCGCAGTTAAAACCTGGACAGATATTACTCTGTTTACATCTTAAAAAAGAGGGACATTCGCGAGTTAGATTTTCCAATTTACCACTTAATGTTTGCAATAATCTAAAGTTCTATAATTATGATTTATTGTAACTCATTCAACATGAAGTTGTTCTAGAATTCACTATATGCTATATGCTAATTTGAAAAAGAAATTTAAGATTTTATCTAGTTACATACATGCAATCTTTTAATTTTATACAATTTATTCATACATCATGATTACTTTTAAAACAATAGATGTAGAAGATTGTATGTATCCTCCTATTATTCACGTAATAAAAATAAGAAGTACATTTCTTTTAGTTAAAAGACATATAATCTTTATAGAATTAACTAAACTTTAGTTATTTGAGATTTATATCGGCAACAGAATTTACGGAACGAAGACAAATGAAGTCAAGAACCACTAGTAGATAACGCCGTCGCACGAAAATTTCAGAGAGTTTGTCTTTATTTACTCCGTTTATTTCTTTGGTCATTTACTGGATAATGTGCTTATACTATGTGCTTATGTGCTTTACTTGGATGTGTGTATTATAATGTGATAGAGATTTTTGAGGAGTTTCCAAACATAGTCAAGTTTTGAAAAATAATTGTATTAACATAACTTTATTAATTAATTAAAGTAAATTTTGAGTAGAAATTTAGTAGTATATTTGTGTGGCAATAGTTTTATTATCTAGTCAACTTCGAAAAAGAGGATAATTCGACTATCTAAATTCTACTTGGCATTTTTTGTTTGTCAAGCAATCACTCCAAAACTACGCAACCGATTTGAATAAAATTTTCATCTGTACTGAATTGAAAATACGTATTTGTGTGTTTTTGTCAGTGTGAGTGTGTAATATGCAAAAAAATAACTCCAGGTGCAAATATGGACACGGTCAGTGGACGCGATTCTTCTTTGATTTTATTTTGAATCTTATGAAATACTGAAAAAGAATTTCAACTATTTTTTATACTTTTTAATGCGTTTTTCAAAATCGGTTTTTTTAATTTTTTATTTTTTGAGTGAAATGTAAAAAGTATAATGTATGAATGACAGTATTTTTCTGTTTCTATTCTGATCGATGAATCATAATTACTAATTTCATATTTCAACTTTAGTTGCTCTCCAAATAAACGAACCTCAACAACCAGTTATTGTTATACATTTTCCAAACAAACAATCTCCTTCAAACCCGATCAATAAGTTATCTAATCTACAGCCCAATTTCTCATCCAACTAGACGTACACGCAGTCTGGATTTGGCTTCAAAGGCCAGGTATAAATCAGCCTTGCTTGCTTCACAGGCCGGTGGCTCGACTTGTTTTAAGGCGCCTACCGATCGACGGGCTAATTATAATATCAATGCCCTGGCCACGGGATTAATAGGCGTCGCGGGGGCCGTCGCCACCCCGGAGATTAATCGCGCTAGGCGTGTTGTTGCTGCTGCTGCTGCTGCTGCTGCTGGCGATGTCGCGCGTCGCTTCCGCTCTCGCGTGTATACGATCGACGCGCGCTGCGGGAAATCTGCCTGACTGTCGTTGAGGTGTGTACAGGGACGCTCTTCGTGCAGGGGCTGCTGTTGCGCTTGATAGAGATTCAAAGATACGGTCAGGTAAATGTGGGTCAATCTCTTGGTCAATCAAATGTCTCTGGTTATAGAATAGATAGATTTAAAAAATATCTAAAATGCTATTTTACGCACAATAAACAAAAAAACATTGTTCGACACACGCGTGAAAATTGATTCTCGACTTAGGTTGTTACCACCCTCGTATCGCTCGTGCAGTAAACACGCCCTCGTGCGGGAATCAACTATTTTACACTCGTGTCGAAAAATACTATGTAAATTGAAATGAATGTGCACATCGATTATTAGTAAATAGGAGTTTCAATAAAAGCTTTCAGAATAGAAAACAACGATCGAAAATAAGTTAGGAAAAAATGGGTAATAGTGACGATCAGAAAAGGCTGCGGCAGCTTATTGCTAAAAAAAACTTCTGAAGAAATCTAACGATAAAGAAAAACGGCTGACCTAAATAAATTAGAAATAAATAAATTTATTTTAATGTAAATAAATACGTATGTTTTAAGTTACTAAAAAATATATCTATTTTCGATTCTATTGCAAGAACTTAACCTCGCGTAGACGTTTCCGCCTAAGCGTAATGAGAGCGAATAGTTCAGGTTGAGATCACTTTTTCGTCCTTGTACCGAACAATATTTTTTGACACAACGTGGCACGAAACTTGATCTACCCACGCTTCTTTTCCAACGACTTTTTTATTTTTATTCGTAGTATCTAATGATACATCATTGACTATTCAAGCAATGTGATAGATACGTTTGTTTAAATTCTCAGCCCAGACAATCTCTTGAACATAAAAAAACTTGTGTAACGTATGCAAGCAACCAAAGTACAGGAAAGAGAGAAAGATGTAAATTACCTCAAGCAACGGAAGGTAAAGACAAACAAGAAAGTGAGTGAAAGAGAGAAAGAGAGAGAGAGAAAGAGAGAGAGAGAAAGAGTGGGGGAAGAGAGAATTATCTGAGAGCATACAGTTCTTTGATCAATGAAGATTGCCGATTCTTCTTTGTTCTTTGAGAGAAGAACTAACTAGTGCATCACGCGAAATTGACTAGCAAGGAAAAGTATAAATAACTTGAAGAGAGTCGATTGATAATAATATTTGCTTTTTTATAATGTAGTAATCAAAGATGAAAGTTCTTTAATTTTATAAATTATTGTTAAGAAACTTACATTTACATATTTAAATCTGTATCGAAAAATCTTAAAACATTTATATACGAAATAATAATTTAGATTTTCTTCAACTTCTACCATCACCTCCATCTTACGTTTGTTCTTTATAAGAAACTATTTCAGCTTAACCAAGTAATGTATCTTCTTACTCCTTGAAACGAGGATGGTGTCGCGAAAATTTCTTGCGATTTCGAAGTGAAAATGATGATACCTTCTTCTGCCTTCAAACCCCTGAATCATTCAAGCGCGAATCGACGCCGATGTTGCGTGAAAGCCAACTGATGGAAAACCTAATGGAGTGGTAATCGTTACAGCAGGCTGGTACCTAACTTTCTTGATTTACGGACTTACCAAGCTACACTAAGTACACGCCGCACACACAATAGAGCGATGCGCGCGTCAGCAAAACTTTAGCGCGAATATACTTAACCTTCTCTTGGGAAAAGGGGTAAAAGCATCAAGGCAGCGCGCTCTCCCACTCTATTTATAACTCTACCTTCTCTCTCTCTCTCTTTCTCTCTCAGGTTCCTTTCCACGACGTCACTTATTTCCCGCTCGCGCAGCTGCGACCAGAGCTATAGAGGTGACGAGCCAAGGTCTATATAGAGTTTTACGGCTTTAGGGTACCCGATGTGATGAGATGTGCTTTAAATTTTTGAGAAGCCAGTAGCTTCTCACGGAGTCACAGTTTCTCAATTTTACTTAAAAGTTAAAAGAAATCATTGATAAAAAATGTATCTTAGATGCATTACAGAAATAAACTTTGATAAATATTCATAAAAAATTGGTTTTATTCAATGAAGGTAAAAATTGAATTTTAATAAAAGTTGTCTTTTAATATGATAAAGTAATCTTTATTATTCAGAAAAAAATTCCACACATTTAACCATTATTAAGTTGTATTATTAAAAAATAATGTATTATGAAGGTTTATATGAACAAATTTTCATATTGATGATTTTTATTACAATTATTCTTCACAAATATATAGAAAATAATTTAGAAGGCTTCTTAAAATAATTATATTTAATACATTGTTCTAACCTTAAATAGTTTTAAATTAATATTAATATTAATAATTTTCCTATTTTATTCCTACAATATTAAAATAAGCTCTGAAGAAATTTACACTTTTTTGATAAATTGTACGTAAAGTATCACAAGTCGATCAAAAGCATATTTTTTGCGGCACTTCCGAAAGTGCGAGAGCCGTAAGCTGGTTACGTAATAAGTTGTGAAAACAAGCTAACGTCTCGAACAATGCAGGTGTAGTGACAAAGGCATGAAGGTTTTCTCAATTCACACACAAAAAAGATTTACTTTTCACACGTTTCGAGGGCTTTTTCCCTATCTCTCCCCTCTCCCCATTGCATACAAATTACATGGACAAATTTTTACACAATTTGTATGTACAAAACTAACAAAATTAAGTTTAAAATAATCGATATAGAAAATGAAAACAATAGTTATTGTACTGCCTTTTATATATAATTATTATCTTATAAAATTTTAACGTTCTTTAGGCAGTACTCCTCGGTTTGTTGAACGTTACACTGGATCTCTCGTATTAAACGTTTACATGACGACTGCACATAGATTAACCTACACTCGAAAGCTGATAAGCTTATAATTTACTTTAGTATTATGCTTATAATAGTAGTAATACATTTTTAAATAATTTTATGAAGAAATTATTTTTAAAGAAATGATAACATAATATTTTTAACGTGCACATACTGAAAGATTGATTACAATGTAAAAATATAATGTGACATAGCTTAGATAAACTAAAAGATTATTGTTATTAAAAATAATAGCATTTTTATTTAAAGAATAATTTTTAATGCTTCGTATAAATTTGTTTTTGTTTTATTCTCTCAAAAAGAAAATTAAATTTCAAGTTGAAAAAAATTTTAGATATCTAAAATAATTCATCATGTTTCAAATTTCGATCTTATATTTTTAATTAATTATTTTACTATTTAATTTTTACCCAGATATTTGAATTTTATTTCGTTTTATTTATTATTCATTCTTATAAACTACAGTTGATCAGTCCGTTTTACTCTATGATCACTGAGCGAATTCATTTGAAAGCTCTCATTAGAAGAATCCGAATTATACACCTATTTTTTTAAACTTTTGACAAAGTACATTACAAGCATTTTTTAACAATAATAAGATTTGGAAGTTTGTTGCACGAGATAAACTATGTTTGTTCATGCTAACTTTATAAACAAACCATTTTAAAACTATTAAAATTGTCAATTGCGTTTTATCATCTATTTCTATGTCAAGCAAACACAAAATCCCACCTACAGGAAAAAAAATTTCTAGCGCTTTTTATAGTACTATTTCACCAGTATATCAGCTACTACGACAGTTCGACCATCTATTTTGTCGGTGCTCGCAACTACTACCGGACTCGAACTGTAGTCAAGAGAGTTTATGTATGAACATACATTTTTTTTTTTTTTAAATCAGCTAACGCATTAACGTCTTACATGGGTTTAGCTCGAATTGTAAGCTTCATACGCATGCGGAAAATATATCACAAAATCGAAGGTACAAAAGGATAATTAATCTTTTTGGTCTTGCACCATTAATGACTAGCTCAACTAATTGCTCAACTAATTGTAAGTCAGCAACCGGTATAAATAAGAACTCACCGCATTTGTCTCATTCTCATTTTTGGTTGACTAGTTGTCATAGCACCTCGTATCAGCGTCAAGGTAGCATCGTCGTTCATCGTACCTTGACCAATGAATACGTAAGAGGACACACCCTATAAAGCCGGATGTAGAAGAAGTTGCCTGGTCAGCGATCTCTGAGCGATAAAAATCGGGCCTTTAGCCTTACTATCACTGGTCAGCTCATCAGAGCGCTAATGATAGTCCGGATGATTTTCAAATTACACATCGCTCTTCTTATCGATAAGGAGTCCGTTACACTGTTAGTAATTTATTTATGAGTCAACTAACTCGTTAATTACGTAACGAAAGAATCTTCTTTGTGAAGATAAAACCGAAGAACCTTTTTTTCTGATTTTGATACATTTATTATGTAAATTAAAGACAATAACAAGCTTTAGACTTAAAAAAAAGTACTTTAATAAATACCTGTAGTCCTTCAAACCAGCGAAACATATCTACCCCAAAGAAAAAGCTCAAAAGAAATTCCATCGCACGTCTCTACTTCTCAATAGTAAATCCCTCATAGCACATCAATCGCAAAATCAAAGCCCATTCAAGCTCATCGCCTTTTTGGCTACAGATAAGAGCGAACACGCACGTGTGCGTGTGTGCTCGCGCGCTCGCTTCGCCGGATCGTCCATAGGGACTGCGTATGATTGAAACGAAATTCCGCAGGCGCGTGCGCACGTGTCCCCGGCGGTGCATTAATTTAAATATCAAGCCGCGCGACGCTAATAACGGTACGGCGGATACGGGCGGCTACATTTGCATAAAACGAGTGCGAGTGCGCGCTGCTCTGCGGGCGAGATCCCGCCAGAGCGCTCTGCATCGCCGTCTGCGGTGCGTTTTTTCCTCGCTTTGGATCTGGAATGAACGGTGAATTTTGAGTTTGCTGGTGTGGGGAATCGATTGAGCTTGCAGATTGGAGTTAATGATATGAGATTGTACGAACGGTTACCAAACCATTCAAGGAAGAATCGAAAATTGATTGTAGGGAATTTTTTGAGAAGTGCGCCCCGTAAGGTGCATCGTTGAGCTGATAAAAATTTATAGTACTCATCTCGTACTGAAAATTATGGCATGATTACATTTGTAAGATTTATAATGCACTTTGCATATTTAAGAAAGAGCTTTTCAAGATTATTCTTGCGAGAAAAGCATTTTTTAATGTTGAAAAATAAAAGAATTAAAAAATTTTAATAAAGGGTATATTTTAATTTTAAGCCATCACGATAGATTGTCAAATGAAACTTGCATATAACGAAAAATTCATTTTTTAACTGTCAATAATTCAATTTAAATGAATATAAAAGGAAAACTGAAAAGGTACTCAATATTTTAATTTTCCTTTTAAAGCGAAACGTTTGAAGAGTCATTTCTTTATCGGTGCAACGGTGCGTGCGGGCTCAGATTATGACGCGAAGTGCGCTTTGGCAGTTACTCCGTAGTAAAAAGCATACTTCTAGTTCTTTAAACACTTTGAGACAAATGTTTTTAAACTTTAAAACTCTTTAAAAATAAACACGTTTTCATCTCATTTGTTTTTCCCGTATTTAGAGCACACGCAAACAATACCACAACAAGCGCACTAGGCCAAGCCCAGCACCGTTAGTCCCGATTAATGTCCCGTGAAGTACCTAACCCAAAAAAAGGTGCGCCTGTTCCGAAAAGGCGTTTCTTCAATTCGCATCTGTAATAAGCTGCAGGCTTACGGCCGTAGATCAGCCGAATAATTTCCGTCGCGCATCGCGCGTCTCGTGCCGTTCTACAAATTACGGGTGGGCGCACTCGCGCCGTTACTTACGCCCGCCACGGTTCCGTCTCGTTCCGCAGGATAAAACGGAACGGAACCTGCATAAAGCATGATGAGCGGATTTCTGAATGCAAATAAAATGGTCTCGATTACTAAAAGTAGAGTAAAGTTCAAAATTGATTTTCGATGAGATGTGTAAGTAATTTATATTATAAGTTATCGATTAGATAGTTGGACTTCAAGGAAATGATATTTCTGTATAATTTTAAGGGAGAATTTCATCTTTTTACTCTATTCTGACATATCACCTTCTTGCATTTAAAATAGAGTAAAAATTAATTAAATATTGACTTAATGCAATTAGAGTTTATTATAAGAAAGTAAGGACAGTACAGTAGATGTGTATAGTGGAACATTATTATTTAGAGGTAATTGTCACTTATCAGTGGCTTACATAAATAAATAAATACGCATAAGAAAGAAAATCCGAGCATCAATTTAAAATAAGCATATGATCTCTATATATTTTGAATGAAAATCAGAGTTTTTTACTTTTTTATTTATACTGAATTTTAAATATTTTTTGTTCAACTTTATCACATTTATCGATTAAATCATATTATTCATAACGTATTTTACATTTGATTTCTTAATTTCACTTGCATACATTGAAAAAAATAAAATCAAACCTCTTTTATGGAATTAGTTTAGCTGCATTATTTTTTTGAATCAATATACTACTGAATGTTTTGGAATTTTATGAATTTGTTTATTTTAATGAAAACAATTATTAATAACGAAAATTTGTTTATATTAATGCTACTTTTTTGGTTATTAATACTAGTGCAAATGTCAAACAAAGTTTATTTACCTTGATAACGAAACCTTTACAAGAGAAGTCTAATCAAGCAATAACATTCACGTATCTTTTTAGTGTTATAAAACATTTTAAAAATATTTTACCGTAGCATATACCGTTGACATATTTTCATCTACAATCTGCAAAATATTGTTTTTCATAATTATGGTTATGGAAGATACAAATATGTGCCTTTTATTAAGTTTTCATTTCACTATTATTTATATGCATTAGCATCGGGTACCGGTTCTTTAGTTCTTATGAAAACGCGGCAGCTATGCTTCGATACTTAGCATTAAAAGCACATTTACTTAGAAATGCCGTAAAAATGCTTTAGGCGAATGTAAAAGATTTTCGCTTGATTCAGTCTTTTACGAATTCCTTTCGAAATATGAATTCTTAAAGAGAACGCATATTTAAGTCAGTTTATGAATCGTTGCAACATTTTTTAATTTATTCATCAATATTTATTCATCGAAGCTTTAAAGGTAATATAAAAACAAATTAAATTAAATAAATATTTTATTTAATTAATTTTAAAACTTATATAAAAACCCTTTTAAAGTTTTATCGTAAATATATTTATTCTAAGCAGTAAAACTTTTAGATTGTAAAATCATTGAAATGCTTAATTGTTTCAATTTAAAAATATTTTCTAACCATTTCAAGTTTTTCAACAATATTTATTGACTATAAATAAGTATCTTTTTGTTTTAAATACAGTAACTCATTATTTATTCGTTTTATAAATCGTTAGAATTAAATAAAGATTATAATTTAATGTACAATCAATTTTTCGTATGACTTTCAATACCATTTAATAAGTAGAGAAATTGATGTCAAATTAAATTATCACAAGCACATTGAAAACATCCTTAAATAAACTATAAAAGTAATATTTGATCAATGAATAAATATTGTAATACAGTTTAGAGATAAACTGTACTACACTTGTATATAGTGTATAGTGTATAGTTTAGTGTGTTCTATACACAGATAACTTCTATATTTTTTTTAATGTATGTTTCCACATATGCTATTCAGCTATTTAAACATAATCTACACATGTTACTTTCACCTTAATTCTGAACATCTATATTAATAACAAGTTACAACGTCTAATGTATATTAATATTTGATGAATATTCATATGCGTAAGTCAAAAGTGGGTGGTCTTGCATATTTTAAAATATAATAATTTTCAAAAATAAGTATTTTTGTTCTTTCTAAATCAAAAAACCAATATTGTATAATATGTCGTTTTATCAACTGTATCTCAAATTTAGTGTATCTTATCCTCATATTATAAAAAATCTCTCTCTTACAAAACTTTAAACAATCAAAATTCACAAAACAGATACACTTTCTACAGTAAATCAAAAAACTTTCCATATATTTAAAGTGTCAAACTTCATAAAAAGAAATAATTCTTTTTTAGCAAAAACTATTTTCTAGTATAAAAAAAAACAGCTTATACCACCGAATCAGGAAAACATAGAAACTCTGTAACGACGCAACGATTTTCAACAGTAGCAACAAAAACAAATGCAAAACTAGTTGGAATAACTCGAAGAGTCGTAGCAGTGACTCTCGACGCTTTCATCTCTCGTTTCGCGGCTTGTTTAGAGGCGGTCAATTAGAAAGGCCAGGAAAACCGTAATTTGACATGAAGCATGTTACGCCCAAGGCGGCGTGGACACTCGAAATTAGTTTTTTGGGTTATAGGTTGACCTGGCCTAATGTCTTAGTTCTTTTTTTCGTCTAGACTTCTTCCAGAATTAGAAAACTAGATTTTTGAGTTAAATCGTACATAACAATTGTACGCAGATTTAACGCTTTAGAAATAATAACGGAGAAAAAGAAGTTCATGGAAATACTAAAGGACAGAAACAAAAGTATACAGCAATTATACATAGAAATAGTCATTCTTAGTTGTCAGCCAGCGGACTCCAAAATCTAATCAATTTTAACTTATATTTGACACATGCGTGTACAGATAGGCATTATCACTATAGATATATTTTCAAAATGAGACTATATTAATTATTAAAAATGAAAAAAAATTAAAGAATTAAAAAAATATTGCCAACACAAAGCTATGAAAAAACGTTATAATGAAACATCTTCAGTGGCAAAAAAAAGCGAAACATCAATTAGGCCAATATAATTATCCATGCTCAAAGAAGTGAAAAGGGTCATTACGTAAGGCGTTAAATACTCTTCCCCTTTTTAAACCTGCTCTTCTTTTCCGAAGCAATTAAGTGCCAACGAAAGTCGGGCCCGCTTGTAATTATAACACGGAGATGCGTATTAACATAGAGGACAGCACGAGTGCGCACGATAAACAAGGGAGGGCGCTTCTTGTCGAATAATTTATCGTTCCGCCGAGGCCATTAAATTCCTTCCTTCTCGTCTTTCTATTTCATTTTTGTTTTGTTTTGTCGACGCCGGCAGTTGAACACCGAAACCGGTTTTCGGTGTATCGCCCTTTCGGGGAAAGCTGACGCATGCGGAGGCCAAATGATAAATCTGGTTAGATTAAGCCAGCAGGTTGATTACAAGGCCCCGACTGATTAAAGATGTACAGTCGCTGGTGCGCGGGTTGCCTCATTAATTATTATTATTGTAATTGCCGGTCAGCGCGTCGCGCTTTCGTTGCCTCGATTCTCTTTTTCTTCTTGCTTTCCGAAACTCTTGGATCAAAGATAAAAACGACTGTTAATTGATTAAAGTGTCATCGGAAGGGAAATTCCATAATACTATATAAAATCCCTATTAATCGTTTTGAGATAAATGTGGATAAATTGAACTCTAATCTGACTATACGAAGAATATGAATAGTGTACTTAAAGACTTAGTAGTAAACTTAATTTAGTTTAATATTTTACAAGGTCCTTTGTGCATTCATATAACAATGTTTAAGTATTGTAAAATCGCTATTAGAAAATATGAATTTTCTTGTAACTAAGGCCTTTAAGCTCATTTATAACTCAAATATTCGAAGCTGCATGAACAAAATAAAGAAATGCCCACAAATATAGATACATTTATGTTACAGCGCATAAAATTTAACGTGCCCGTGGATCATTACGCTTACTTTCTATTACTGTCTATGTCTTTCATTCCGATCACGCACATCGGCTTTAGACCAAACCTTGTAATGTAAAACTATAAAGTCGTGGATGGAGAGATGGGGTGGGGAATTAAGTTCTTATCTGTCGCGAGTTTACGCGGCACAATTTCTCAACGTGTCACGTTTCTTGGTAATAGCGCAAAAAGTGGGAGGGTGCCTTTTAACGTTCTTTTATTTCATACGCATTTTAAAAAGAAAATGATTATTTTAATAGTGGAGTCAGGCGACTAGATCAATCGTGTGAGGTATAGAGATAAGGTAGCAAAATTGAAGATGAGAGTGAAAGTCAAGGCATTTTCAACGCTGATCGGGCAAAATGAAAAGGACATGGGAGAAAAAATTGAATGACGTTAGAAATTACTTTATGTAATCCAGTTTGACTACTTTTTCCATGAAATATATAAGCACTTTATGGTAAAAAGGAAAAACTTGTTAATGTTTTATGAACATGGAAATTTGTTAATATCAAAAAACAAGTTTTAAAATTTATTTTTTTAATGCCAAGATTATAAATTATAAAGTAGACAAAATTATGCACTTTTTCCAGAGCTAATGTAATTTAATCTATTTTGATTGAAAGTAGACTAGAATATTAATTAAATTAAAAGCATTTTCGATACAAGAAAGGATGTTGGAATAATAAGCTGATATGTTTTCTAATTAGTTCTGTTCGACACGTATGTTCCACTTATCACGAGGTCTAATTTAAAAATAATTATATACCGTAAAAAACTTTGCTCGTCATTATACGCGACATGTAGAGCGTACATTTTATACCCAGATTTAATCTTAATCTCGAGGATTCAGCTAACAAACTTGCTTGACTGTTTTAATTCGTCTTTAAAAAGAGAACACGCGTGCGATATGCAATTAGACTCGACTAAATTACAGCCTTTTTGTGGTATTGTCTTAATTTAGAAAAAAAAAACAAGATATAGTTGTAAGGACAGCTTGTTACTTCAGTCTTAATGGTCAATATCTTTATTTCAAAAATCGTAATTAGTCTAAAAATGAGGCATCAAAATGCATTATTGAGTATAGCTGATCCTTGATCTTCTTGAAAGTTTTTGTCATCGCTTTCATTAGTAACAAATTAATTTTAAAACAATAAATTAACCTAATAATTATACGTTCTATCTTATAAAGAGCTCAGGCTTCAGCAAAGCATTTTCAACAAGTTTCACGCACGCAGCATCTACATTCCAACAATCAAGAAATCAATTTTCCAACATATCATCATCCAGCAGTCGGTAGCCGCATCCTCCTCAATTGAAGCTCCGCTCGCACCTGACACGCACGACACCACGCATCATCAGATCACACCTCGCCATGTGGCTTAATTAATCGGACTGGCATCACTCTTAGGTCTATATAAATTCCTCGATGCGAGCGCTCGGAGGCTTTATTACCCCCGTGACTGACGGTGGCGCGTATATACGTGCGCGTGGTTAGCGAATAACAGGTCAGCGTTTGTTTCGCCGCTAATTGCCGAGCCGCGAGCGAGCGAGCGAACGCGCGCGTTTGACGTAGCGGGAACCTGCTCTCGTGTCCCAGAAACGTGCGCCCGGCTTCGCGCGCTCAGACACATGCTCATGCGCGGCGGTCTAGCGCGCTTCTTTCTTCGTCTGTATTCTCCCTCTCTTTCTCTCTCGCGTTGCCCCCCCCCCTCTCTCTTTTTTAATTCTTTTTACTCGTTCAGCCTCGTGTTCAGTTATGTGTACTTGCGCTTCTTTCTACGAACGTCTTTCTTACGGTTGTCCAGCTTTTTTGCTTATCGCACAGGCGCACAAGCACACTCTGATGATTGGCCCGATCGTGGCGATATCGGTCGGACGAATTGTCCCAGTTGGATCTTACACGTGGTTCGAACGTCGAGCGTAATGAGCTGAAATCATCGCCATGTACAACAGGAATTATGAGACTCTTGATACTTGATAATGTTTCAGACGCGAGGCTAATTATTAAACGATTTAACGATAATTGATAATGTCAAATGTTTTTGTTATGTCAAATAACGTATCATTAATATCGTAATTATCTATTTTTTTCTTTTTGAAAAAAAGTCTATAAAAGTAAGTAACGATTAATCGCTATTTGACTGATTTTTCAATTATAAAAATAAAGTAATTATTGATTGAAGATCAAACCGAATGACATTGATAATAAGATTGAAAGCTAGCATGAGTATTATTTTGAAGACGGAGATGAAGATAAATTTAAATGAGTATAAGGAAAAAGCTATAACAAAAATTAGATAAAAACGGAAATCATGAGAACGGAAATAAATAACTCTACAAATTTTTACTACAAACGACAAATACAGCACAAAGAGAATAATCGAAATCAACGTATTATCATCAACACCCACAAGCAAAGCCCACGCTAATCGTTGCGTCGCGTGCACCCGTGCCTTGTTCTTATCAACGTCGAGCCCTACGGTTCTTCCCTTTCAATGCTCGTGAGGTATTTATTGCCGGCGCAAGCGCATCCACACCGGCAAGTAAATTCGCCGCGGGACACACAATGCGTCGTTAAGCCGTCGCCATCGTCGTCAGCTTCTGGGTAGCATTCGCGCTAAAAATAGGGCTCGGGATACAATACCCGGAAGGGCGCCGCCCGCCGGAAGGTTAAATACCAGCTGTGCGATCGGCCGTACGCTTTCCGCGTCCGAGAGCTCGGAGTCACGTGAAAAGTGCAGAGAAAGAGAAAGAGAGAGAGGGATTTTTGAAGGCGAACCACCCGCCGCGAGCTTCAGCATCGTGAGTGCAAAGATACGACGAGATTGTTTTTATTACCTTCTTGTTTCATATATTTTTACCTTCATTGGGTAACGTCTCGTCATGTGACTTGCTAAGCTGCATGTTATATGTTACAAAATTATGTACTTTGAGGTTATTTTTAGCAAACAAAGACTGTCATTGACCTGCATTTGCTATTGGTACAAAAGTTTGTTTAAACATTTAACGGTACAGGCGAGGATCAAATTTCAGATGGTTTTACGATATCCCCAAAAATTATCAGAGTGTATATAAATAAGGATGAGTCAACTGAAGGATACACGTTAGTACATGTGTACATATCTGAACAAGAACGAGGTAATTCTGCGGGTGGTTTTTGAGAGCCAGTAACCAACAAGACACCGTCGAGTGTACAACACGCTGTGTAAATTTAATTATACAGTTTTAAAGTATATTTCGTGTCCAGAACATAATTCTAGTACCTTCAAATAATATACTTCACTCAGTTAGTTAATAATTTAATACTATTATTTTTTTCTATTTTATAGTATATTTTTAAGTTATAAGCTATAAAATTTTTATGTAGTCATATAAATAGATCTTTAATCTACGGATCTATAAATTATAAATTTTAACGAATATATTTTATTAGATTATGGAGATATTCCGATGTACATTTTTTTTCATCGTAGCTTCTATTTTGTTGGTTTCAACCTACGCAGAAGTCGGTAAGTAAAATGAAATAATAGTAAGTAAAAATTACGATATATGCCAACATAAAAACATCTTTATTACAAAAACGCTATAACATTTTTTTTAAATATAATGTTTTTAAATAAACTGCTTAAAACAAAAAATGGATTTTTAAGAAGTGTTGATAATAAAGAAGATTTCAGATTGCCGTAATTAGAAAATTATTTTTCATAAATAATTTCTTTAAAAATCCCGTTATTATTATAAATATAAAGACGACTAAATTTATAGGCAACATTTATGAAATATAAAATTCGTAACACAACCCTGGTATGATAAAGACATCGAATCATAAAACCATCATAACCAATAGTACCTGTTAAACGTAAATTACTAAGAGCGCGAGCACGACCAATGTTATACATAAATAAAGACACTTCCAAAAAGTTCGCAGTTCAATTAAGGCTATATGCTCGAGTCCATCTCATAAAAGCGCGCCACTTTTCGCATTATCGATCGAGACATAAACATACAGAGCACGGTCTGAAGGTATTGATTTCCATATATATCGCATTCACGAACTCACCAATCGGGATCGTACATAAGATGTATACTTTATGAACAAGACGAGCAATTAGGATCGTAAATATAGTGAAAGGGTTGATATTACCCAGAGATGGTTCGCCATATACATTTTGTCAGTAAATGAATTTTGATTTTATGTGGTCCATAAAGGATATGACGCAGATACTTTAGATGGTTATCCAATCGTATAACATGAACACTTAATAATTTTTTTGTATTTAGGTAAATGTTGAAATCAATTAGTTCAATTTGAATAATGTGAAGGCTGAAGCTATTATCAGTACTTCATTATCATAAAATCTTAAATTCTATAACAAAAATTATTATTTAAAGATCACACTTTTGTTACATAAAAGTTGATAAAAATGATAACCAAGCACTAAAAATACAAAAATTAAACATTCTTGACCTTTGTAGAATAATCGTAACATTTTTTTACGCAATCTTAAATAAAACCTTACTTAATTGCATTAAATGCAATAATTTTGACAAGCACGGTTAATATACCTGATCAGTTACTGTGAATTATCGAAAGTTTGTCCTAATTATTTTGTCGTCGATGAGTCCATAGGTAGAAGGATTTGTTGCGCATTTGCGTATTGCTTACAGCATATTCATTAACTCTTTATCGCAGGGGAGAAAAAAACAACATGAAATTAGAGCGTTATTTTCAAAGAAAACGGATGATAGACAATAATTCGTCATCGGTAAAGCTTGAACCGTGAATTTGCGTTCGAGTATGGTCTTATTTATTTTATGATAACGTTTTAATTGGATTTTAAAATGTACATACCTAATTGATTAATGGTTTTCAATAGTTTTATCAATAACTGGATGCACAGTAATATTATTTCCTTTGAAAAAAGGCTATTTGTATAAATGATTTAACTAAATTTTTAGGAATGCGATTACTATATCAATTAAGATTAACAAATATTTTTTTATAGATAGTGCGATATTTTTTCTGCATGAGGCTTAGAAAGAAATTACATAATTATCTGCGTAAAAGAAACTAAGATTTCGAAGAATATTTGCTTGATTTGAAATCAAAAGAAGCTTGATAAACTATTATATTATTTGTACGAAAACTGATTCTTATTCGGCTTATCGCTTTTTTCTAGTTTTCTTTTAATCAGTTGTTATAAGGTTTTGGGTTAGAATTAAATTGTAAAACAATATAGAATAACATTTTTTAAGCAAATATTCATTTACTATGGTTAGATTTTTTACAAATAGAAAAAGACTAATACAAAATATTAATAGTTATATATGAAATTGTAAGGACGATTTAATATTTTAACAAATCCTTTCGAAATATAAGAACTGTGAAATAGGCAAACTTTAAAGAAATACAACCGCTCTGATGAAACCCTAATCTCAAAATAATATCTCGAACATTGAGCTAAAGCCGTCAACATTCATCCTTTTGAATTTCAAATTTGCATCTCTTGCCCAACAATCGCGTCTATGTGAGGTATATTGAGAGGAAAAACCGTGTACTTTACTCTAAACTCCAAACCAGGCTCTGCATACAGCACATGTATGATGAAAGTGAACGTATTCAACGATGAAAATTATTTACATCCTTCAACCTCAAAATCCAAATGCAAAACTAAAAGTATTTATAAGAATAGAGAAAGTTTGCAAAAATTTGGTTTTAAGGTCATTATAATCCACATTTAATAAAAGATTAACGAAAGGAAGATCAATAAAGTTGAGTTTATTCATAGATGAAACATATAAGACTAACATACGTTAACCTGCACTTCCAAACAGGTCAAAAATAAAATAATTTTCAATGTGAAATTAATGTATAAAAATTTGTAATCATAGTAAAATGCCAATTTCTAAATGATAATTTCTTTATTTTGCTTATAATTATTTTCAAAATAAAATAGTTGTATTTGTAAAAATAACGCAACAATCTATTTGGAAGACCAGACGTTATAAATACAAAAAATCTTCATTTGGAAGACAATAGCACTTAAAATCACAATTTTACGTTAATTATATTACCCTTAAACTTATTATTGGTACATCACAACATGTGAAAACTCTCGGTTAACCCAATGACAAAAAGAAGTAAATATCGACCTTAGAACAGGGCAGAAGCCACACAATGGCTCAATGAAGTACTGTGTCAGGAAGGTGACCATTTTGCTCACTGACCGCGCCGACCGAGACTACTAACATTTACTTGGTATATCGACTGCGGAAAAAGAAAGGTTGATATCTAGAGAAAAAGAGGCGGATGGCTTTGTAACTTACGAATACAATAAATTATTATATTATTGTAAAACTAAAGTTGCTTTTAAAATCTAACAGTTCTATTATTTTGTAAGTAAACTTAAATATTTTTATTGAAATCAAACTATGTTTCAGTATTTTACATATTGGTAAAGTATAGAAAAATATTTTTATATAAATAATATGAATAATGTTCACAAGTAATTAAAGTGGTAGATACATTTAGTTAAGCAATTATTTCGTAAATAGCAATGACATTATGTCTAATAATGTTTTTACGGATTTAAATTAATGCGTTGATTAAGAATACATACATTTTAAATTTAATTTATTATGATATTATTATGATAGAAATACAAACACATTTCACAAATTAACAAACGTATCGAAATTCAGAAATATCAGTTAATTAAAATTAGATGAGAGTAGTCTGTTATCCAATTCATTAATAATATCATTTGCTATTGATGAAATCGATTTTCATGTTTTTTTTTTTTTTTTTTTTTTTTTTTATAATAATTTTTTTTTTATAAATTAATACCATTCTAATTTAAGTTTATTTATTAAATTTATTAAATTATCTTCTTTTAGCATGTAGATTCACTAAAATAAATGAATTCAATAAAAAATGTTCACATTACATCTTTGAAAAAAGAACATTTTAGAAATTTTTAGTAACATTTAACTTACATAATACAAGATTGAAAAATTCATATGATATTATTACAGTTATATATAGTCTGATAACAAATGTGAAGAAAGAATGTATCCATTTAGATCGTGTAATGTGCACTTTGACATAAACAGTGTGCGAATTTTCTTTTGCGCATTGAAATCTATTTTTTATACTATAGTCACGACGAGTGAAGAGCCGAGCCCTCTTGGGAGCTCAATTCCACATCTCAGAAGCATTGCATTGTTTCATTAGCGCACCATTGACCGACGACGCGCGAGATCGTAAACAGTCCGCGCGGCAGTGATCCGTATCGAGGCGCTGATTGTGTCCCTAGTAGAACGTTAACCCGATAATTGTGTGAGGGGAATTCAAGTTTGCAGAGGTCATTTGCAAAACGGTTGATAGTAACTTTGAAATTACAAATTTGGAAAACGATTTCTATGTAGTTTTTTTACCTGGGAAAAACAAAAATTGTAATATACTTCATTGGTTAATTTAAATCTTAAACCATTATACATGAAAAAGAAACCTAAAATAATATCTTAGATTATATAATATCATACTTTTACTATCAATAGAATACTAATAATTTGAATCACTGCCACAGTTTTCCGCCTAAATGACATTGAACCGATTGAAAGAATCAATTTATTTTTTCAATTTAAGTTTTATTAGTTACAAGGACATATATTTTTAAAGCTCATATATAAAAATAGTTGTACTGTATATTTTATCTAGTTAATGATGATAAAAAATATGTAATAATAAGTAACTCATCATACTATTTTATTTGTAAATTGAATACTAGTTTATTTGTAAGTAATTATAAACTAAATTTATTTGATTGGACATATTTAATATAAGTAAGAAAAGAATTACGAAAACAAATTAAATTGATTTAAATAGTAATATAAATTGATATTTAATTAATTATAAAATATATTTTTTCATTTCAGCGGGTGTTTAAACTACTAAAAGATATACCTTTTTATTAAGAATTAACATATTTTATAATAATTTACTTTGTTAGATCAAAAATGTCAAGGTTGACCATGTTGTTATATCAATTATAATAATAATTACACTTATGCGCCAATTTCGCGCACTAGTGCGAGAATGTGGTATTCCACACAGGCTCAACAGACATGAGACATCGACTTTCTCTCACTTTGTTTGAAGAAATAGTATTCGATACACGTACGCTCAGGCGATTCTCAGCTTGTATGAGTTTTGTGATTCTCGGCTCGTACGGCTTGCTTCACTCGGGCGACAAACTCGCCCTCGTCGAGAATCACCCATTTCGCGCACTAGTATCGAAATATACTATTATTATTATTCAAATACAAATAAAACACAAAATTATTTAAAATTTGTACAATAAATATAATTGCACATACATCTAGTATGTGCAATTATATTTATTCATTTCTTCTAATATACTATGATATTAATATTAATGGTCAGTTAAAAATTCTAAAATTAATCTCTTTTTTCTGAATAAATATTACTGAAAATTGAATAGTAATTTCCTCTCGCACTCATCCTCAGCTTGTACTTGCTCAATATACTTTTATTTATTCATTTATTTAATTTCACTTTACGGGTATGATTATATTAAAAATTTATACGTATGTTATTTTTTAGGTATTGAACTTGACCCAAAAATAGTTGGAGGTAAACACGTCCCCATAGAAGAAGTACCATACCAAGTAATAATCAAACCATTTAATTTCATAAAGTTAAATATTACGATTACAAATAGTGCTATTGTATTTGTAAAAAAAAACTAGGCTCAGCTTCTCTCAGACGAAGATGAGGACACAATTTGTGGCGCTGCAATTATTTCTGACTATTGGCTAGTTTCGGCTGCTCATTGTTTCGCTGGAACGTATGTATAAAAAGTTTTCATCCAAACATGTTATCTTCAACTACTTTTAAGCGTTAATTTTCATTCACCCGAATAATTCTAGTAATTTTCAAACTTTATCAATCACTACGGGTGCCATTAAAAATTTTTCTGGGAATAAGCATGAAATTGAAAAATACATTATCCATCCAAATTATAGCTGGTACAACAAAAACGATCATGATATTTCATTGGTAAAGGTAAATTATAAAAAAATCAGCAAAAAATTCTTATGAAGTATTAATTATTTAAATCTCATTGAACTAATACAATTATCATAGTTAAAAAAACCCATTCTGTTTGGAAAAAAGCAACGTTCGATTCGCTTAGCTATTAGACCACCAAAAGTTGGAGACATAATGAAAATATCTGGTTATGGATGGGAAAGCGTGAGTATTTTCAATACTTTAAAACTTATTATTAGTTTATAAGTAAAAATTTTCAAACATGCCAACGATACCTATATACAATCAAATTTTAAATCCATTAACCATCTTGTTATCACAACTTATATTTCACAGTTTAGGAATGGGCGGGCTTTACTGCCCCGCTACCTGAAGGTAGCTAACGTCACAGTAGTAGATCAGATTCGTTGCGCTAAGAGTTACCTGAGTCTCTTCACAGACGTTACAGTTAATTCATTCTGCGCCGGACACGGGGGCAGCGGAAGTTGCAGCACGGATTCGGGTGGACCAGGGGTTATAGGTGGTCGACTGGCTGGGATCGTTTCTGGAGGCTACCACTGTAACACTGCCTATTTTCCAGGCATATATACGAGAGTAGATCTGTATCGCCGATGGATCGCAGAGCAAACTGGAGTGAGCGTGTGACATTAAAATCGATGAAAGGGATTTTATTTTTCTAATGTATTTTATTTAATGGTTAAAAGCAAGTGCTTCGTGTTTTATATTTTATGCAAAATTATCTAAGTTGTTTAAAAACTAATGACTTATTAGGATCTAATTAAAAATATACTTCATACCATCACATCATCATATTTCTGCTTTAAATATTTTAATTTATACAAAATAAAACTTTTTAAATAATAAAATACTATTTTATTTTTGATAAATCTTCAACTACGAAATCCTTTTTGTAATTCCCTCAAATAATTTTTATAAATATTACTACAGATAGTAGGTGTGATTTCTTCTAATACATTTAAAGAAAAAGATAATTAAAAATTTGACCTTAAAATATATCATTTTCCCAAAGCAGGGAATAAAGCAATAGAAGGAATCAAATGCTACTTTTGACCCGCTTTTTTAGTTAAAAAAGTGGCTTTTACAGGTGAGTCAGAAATAAAAGATTACATTCTATCAAAAATAAAAAATTTTAATTTAGCATGTGCATGTGCATTGTCTCGCCTCAAAAGTTCGAGACAAATCTCATCTCGTCTCGAACGTGGTCCCGCACATTCTTAATGTGCACTATTTTCATTTCAGGTGATATTTTTATGCAATTGTTACGCAATTTTATAACAGTATAACAAATTTATAACTTTATTTTATAACATTTTCGTAAAAAAATTTTTCACATTAAAGTTGTAACTTTTCTGGTAACATCAATATGCAAAATTTTAAGTAAACTGAATCGAAATTCTGTTGAATTTGTGTGTAATTAAAGGTTTAATGTATTGGTACCGTAAGTTAATCTTTGCTATGAAGATGTTGGTGCGCAGGCATTATCAAAAGCACATTGGCCGCTATCAGGTACGAGGTATACCGATGTCAATTTTCCTATGGCTTATTATATAATTTTAACGCTAGTGTTAAACTAGTTTTTATTGAGCGTGCGCAGAAACAAATTTTGATACTTAACGGTAGCGTTGTTGTGGCGCAATACACTCTAAACTCAAAAGTGCGAAATCAGAAGTAAAAAGTTTAAAACCTACATTTTAATCTTTATAAAAGTTTAAAATGTAGGTTTTAATCCTTAAAGAAACTTTCAAGAATAAATGTAGATTCTAAATCAATATTGTACCATTATTGCATCAATTATTTGCTTCAGCAATATATTATAGATATTACAGCAACATAACTGTAACAATATTATATAGAAGAATATAACACAAATCTATAATAATATTTTTAAAATACTGATAA
>JAPYZA010000423.1:0-29508 GCA_030522685.1 Eupelmus azureus
TCCGTGCGCAAAGCTCCATTTCGCGCACGCTCGAACAACAAAGCGTATACTAAATCTCGCTTTGTACACGTCGTATCAAAAAATACGGTTCGATACATGAGCGAGGAAGTGATCTCAACCTCGTGTGGCCTTTTCACCCTCGCTTCGCTCGGCATAAACGTCCACACGGCTGAAATCACTTTCTCGCACTAGTATCGAAATGTACTGTTTTTAATTTAGTAATTTTTATAATAATTAAACATTTGCATTACATTAAAATATAAATTGTGCATAATAAACTTTTTTCACATCGGAAAATATTTTCACTTTGTAGACATACGTGAAGATCTTTGAGAATACACCGCACGTCGGACACTACAGAGCCCATCCCAAGGAATACGTTGCCGAACTTTATACTTTCCTCGATAGGCTGCAGCTCATAAGGAATGAAGAGAAAATAAGAGCGCGACTTTAATAGAATGCAAAACTTTTATAATGCGATTTTATTGCCATGTATTTACATCAAGTAGCTTTGTTATTATCCTCCGTTTTTTTTTTTTAAGAACTTACGATGGAGCATTGCAACAACATACATTCGTTGTTTAATTTTTTGTTAAACAGTCATACTTCTTCTTTTTTATTTTGTATCATTATAGCTTAAATACTTTATTTATATGTATTTCCATGTAAGTTGGTTTAAGATTGACTTTTAATTATGATTTTAACCTGTCGCGCTATTTTTGCCTTTTTAAGATTGTATCGAGGAACTGTAATCGGTTTTAAACTATTTTTTACATACATAGATACAAATGTACAAAAAAAAAAAATTAAACAAGATGGTAATGAAAATTAATGATAATTTATGGAACTTTATGGAAAGCATTTTCTAAGATGATGTATATTAGAGAATTACAAAAATTATTGCTATTGTCTGTGTTATTAGAACTTATATATAAATATAACATACATCGAGAATTAACTTTTGTACTGTTTCTGAATATTCAGTTTAAAAAGAAATAAAAATAAAATTGGTTAATCACTGATTTTATTCTCTTTGTTTTCTTTTAATTTTCCCGTTATTTTAAATTGTTATTTAAAGATATTTTATTTCTATGTCCAATTAATATAAAATTTTAAGAAGCCTTTAATACTTCTCTAATAATATTATGACATTTACAATAACTTTTACAAATCATTTTTAAGTCTAGTTTAAGATAATAAAACATTAGTTATTTTTATGTATGCATATATTCTTTTACTTTAGTTTTACAAAAAACAGTATAAAGTACCGTTTATATATTTACATAAAATATATATTTACAATTTTCGTTGCATTTTTCTAGTTTACAATGCAAGCTTTTATAATAATTCTGTGCCATACGTTAAAATTGAATTTTAGTAATTATTTTATCTTATAAAAATTTCTTGATATGCAAGTAAAAATATTATTTAATAGAATGTAACCTCTGAGAATTTACATGTTGGTGTAGATACTATTATTATTGTTTATTCCACCTATAGTCGATTAATGTAAGATTAGCTACTTGATTCATTCGTCTGCTCTTTATTTATGCTTTTCTTTGGCTTTTTGTTCTTTTTTCTCTTCTTCTCCAATATTTCATCAATTTCATCTGGATCTTTTCCTTCCAAAATTAACTTTTTTCTTTTATTTATCATTTTCTTTTCATAAAAATCAGTCTCATCCAATTTAATTTCAGCTTCACGTTTTGTGACTGATATTTGAGTAAAAATAGTAACAATTTCTTTATCTAAAAATAAAAATAAAAGAATCATGTTGAATAATCATTCTATAGTAATTTGAGAAAATGAGCGGGAAAATGCAATTAAAAAAAAATCTTACCGTCTACTTTGAATTCCGTGAGCTTTGTACCGATAGTTTCTTCGATAGCGTGTAACAATTTTATATCATGTGGCGTTACTAAACTGATGGCCATACCACCTCTTCCAGCTCGCGCTGTTCTGCCTACTCTGTGAATGTACTCTTTTGGTACATTCGGTATGTTGTGGTTAATAACCAAGGCAACAATTGGGATATCCAAACCTCTTGCAGCTACATCAGTAGCTATTAGAATCTTGGTATGATTGGATTTAAATCTTGACAAGGCCGCTAAACGCTCCTTTTGCTTTATCATAGCATGCAAGGCTACATTATCGAACCCTACTTCATTTAACGTCATGGATAATAACTGGCAATGCCTGAAAAAATGAAATCTTATTAAAACCCATATGTAATTTTGAAATCCGTAGCGTCCGACAATAACTGCGTAACTCCATTTTTTGTGTTCTGTTTATCTGCTTGTTATTTGTTCAATCATAAACCAGCGAAACAATTATCGGTATTCTATGAGTAAAATGCAGCGCTAATTACTAATTTTTATTACGGTAACAATAACGGGAAATACTTTTTCTTTGTACATAAAAATATTCAAAAGTACTTAATTTTATCGTTTTTCTAGGATCTGCGGTGATGTATCACGGAACTGATTACCATTCATATTACCATTCACCGTGTTTCACTAATTACAATAATTAAACATTAAAATTCAGCTTCATGGTAACGAAATTTCTTATTCTTACTATCTGTGTACGCCATTAAATCAAATTTTTCAAAAAAAGGTAAAAAAAATTGGAGTAACATTGTTATATTCAAAAAAATAATTTCGAAAAATTCGACTCTAAGTATTTCGAAAAAAATCGGCGGAGTAACATTATTATATATTCATGTGTATCATAACCAGACCTATAGTTTGACGTGGGATTCGAACCACAGTAAGAACTGCATTATTGAGATTAGCATAACGACTTTTTGAAAATAAGTTAGAGTTGCTCGTCTTGGAATCGAACATCAACCATCCGCGCGGAAGGCCGAACTTCAATCCATACAGCAGTGGCTGTTTCACCGATTACTTAGTAATATTTGATTGTTATCAATAACACAAACTACAATATTGAAATTGAATCCAGATTTATATGGATTTTAACAAATTTAAATTGAATAAATGCAGCAGAAAATTTAATGTGAATTTTATAAATAAAATTAATAAAAAACTGTTTATATGGCCGCAATAGTATACGTGAATACGCGCAAGCGTTTTCGAAACGTAATGTGAGATATACATAAAATGTATGAAAAATAAATGAATAATCTGAAACACACATTGATTATCGTCATTTTTAGGACAAAAAATCTTATACTTTCTATGAAGAATTTCTTTTAAGAGTTTGATTTTTTGAAAATTTGATCACATATGCTTCTACAGCTATACGGGCAGATTATTTTCAATGAAAAAATAAAACAAATTAAAAAAGTTCTTACTTGCAAGTATCAGTAAAAACCATGATTGATCCAGTATCATTTTCAGCTCTGAAAGTTCTAATTACTTCAACTAAAAATGCATCACGAATATCTTTGGGACTAAGTACATATCGTTGATCCAACTCTTTCACAGTAGCAACACCTGTATCATCTTTGGATTCCCACATGAAAATCTCTTTGTTTGACACTTGTTTTACTTTATCTAATGCATCAGTAATGGTGGCACTGAAAAGTAATGATTGTCTGCTTTTTGGCAAAGCATTAAATATTATGCTTAACTGTTCATCAAAGTGGCCACCAAGTAACCTATCGGCTTCATCAAGTACAAGAAACTTTATCTTTTGTAAGGAAAATGTATTGCAACTTTCCAAATGATCTGCCAATCGTCCTGGAGTTGCTACTACAATGTGAGGGTGTCTTGCTAATTCTTGTCCCTGTACTACCATATCCATACCACCAACAATTGTACATTTTCGTAAATTAATTGCTTTACCTATTGCAGCAAATTGATCAGCAATCTAAAACAATGAAATTAATAATCTATAAATACTATAACTAATAAATTGTAAAAATAATTTTTTCTACTTTATTAATAATTCACAAAATTTTAAAGAGAAACTATCGATTTTTAATTACACTTTCTACTTTATAAAACAAACTATATTAATAATATAAAAATAACATGACTTAGCTTAATTTACCTGAAAAGCAAGCTCTCTCGTTGGTGTCAATACAAGAGCAAAGATACCGTAAGGATCTTCCGATAATTTTTGTAAAATTGGTAAAGCAAAAGCCAGTGTTTTACCACTACCAGTTTTTGCGCATCCGATGCAGTCCTGTCCTTTCAGAATTGCAGGAATGCATTGTTGTTGAATTGGTGTTGGCTTCTTTACACCTGTTGATTGATGAAAATTAAAAAACAAATCAATAACATTGTCACCTCAAACTTCAAAACATCAATAATCTTTTGGTTCTGTAGTACACAATAACATACCAATTGCTTTACACTGATCAATAATCCAGGAGCCGAGATTCAAATCTGCAAAATCGCTCATTTTACTAAATTTTTAAGTGCAAAACAAATAATAATAAGACCAGTTGTTTGACACATGATCCACGTGCGTGTCGGGCTTTCAAAAAGGTTAGAAATTTCAGCTGCAGTGCTGCCACCGTAGTTCATTCAAGCGGGACAATTAAAATCCAGGATACAGCAGACCTTTAAATTATCGTAATCGAGATGCTATCGACGACTACGAACAAACAACTCATCACTAAAATACATTTATCACGCGCTTAAGCCTGTTTCTTCTCTTAACCCAACCGCTCTTAAAAATTCTCGATACTAATTTAAATAATAAACTCACAGGAATATTCAGCCGCACTAAAACAAGGGTGGGGGTGGGGGAGTTAAAGCGCGAATATATATATATAGACATGTTGTAGCAAGAAAGAAAGCGCGAGGGCCGGCAGCGCCAGTCACGCTCCGGCAGTCAAGCCGTTCGCATCACGCGTGCGGCTGCCCAAGGATCCAGCTCCAGTCGCCATCTAAAAAATTTAAAGCGGCCGTAATCTGAACTACGAGAGTCAGCTGATTTCGGAGAGGTGAGAGAGAAGTGCATTAGCATTTACCACCCCACGTTGATATTTCTGTTAAAAAACTGATACAAAATCTACTCTTTTTCAAGAGACGTAGTTCGTTGCTTCGTAAATTTGCCCCCCTCGAATAACCTAACACTCCAGTCGACAAGTACGATGTATCGAGCCGTGGCCCATAGACAAACCATATACCTATATATACACAGTGGTGCATCAGCGCCATCAATCGGAGCGTCGGGGCTCCGTCGCGAATAAATAAAGCCCGATTTTCCCGATAATATATCCTGCGTGCTGCACTCATAAACACGTCATTCAATTTTCCCCACAGGAATCGAGCTCGCAGCGAACTGCTGTGATCACCAACCAAAATAACCCCAAAAAAAACCAGCAGCGCGACGAGACATCCATAAAAGTACCGGCAGAGCCTGGAGCGAAAATCAGCCCTGCATGTAAAGAGGCGCAGCGTCTGGAGACACATACATATACACACAGCAAGAGAGAGAGACAGCGACGCCATCGTTGCAGTGCGCCTCTCGTTTGCGCCTATGAAAGAGACAGAGAGAGATACGTCAACGAGCGAGAGTGCACACAAGAACGACCCGAGGAAAAACTCGACGCTTTCCCCCGAGGCGCACGGCTCTGGCAAAACCGGCTTAGACTCGATCGCCAGCGGCACGGAGACAGGGCGGAGATAGTAACAGTGCTCCTGCGCGAGCATCTCCAGGGTAGGTATACAACACATATACGCAGCACACTTCCAGGACGTGCGCAGCATCCAGAGCGCGCGTGTCATCCAAAGCACATTTTTCTTTTTTCTCGATAGCGGATCATTCCACGGTGCGAGTGACTAGTCGGAGGCGGCCTACGACGTGCACCTTCCCCAGGGCGCATCGAGCCCAGTGCGTATACGTCTCTGCATCATTTTCCGGTTGCAAGCGAGCGCAGCGCAAGACGGCCTCTGGGACGTCGTCGCCGGGGCCTAATCATCGGCATCCTAGTCTTCCAGCGACGCGTCGTCTTCGTCGACGGCGATCGCTCTGCCAGCGGTGATTCAGGTTTTCATATTATTATAGCGTGAAAAAAAACTTGCGTCTTTTTGGCAAGTGGCAGCCGGCTAGCCGCCATTTTGAATTTCTTGCGAAGCATGTTGCACTCTCGGCCGAGCTGCTGCAAACAATAACAAGTCTTGAAAAATTATTCGAATATCGGAAATCGATTCTGCTTGCCGACTTGGCGGCGGACGTTTTTTCTGTTTATCTACAAGTAAACGTGAGAAATTTTTTTACTTTGGAAAACCTAAAATATAATTTTTTTTTATTTTTACGGTAGAATAACACTTTTTAACCGAGTTCCCAAAAATTGGCCAAAAGTTTTAGTTTACGGCAATAAAGACATTTGTGAAGAAAAGATAGAGATGCCGCTTTTACGGGCGGCGTTGTGGCCGTAGCTAAAAGTGCCGATAACGAGCCACCTTAACTCGGATTTTGGTAAAGAGCTGTAAACATTTGCGAAAACGAATTATGTGTAAATAAGATTATTATTCTTATTTAGAAAATTATAATATAAAAGCTGAAAAATGGCAGAGTTTGTAAGGGGTGGTCCAAGTGTATCCAATAACGCAAAGATTGATAATAAGAAGAATGATTCTCCTAGTACTGGAAGTGAAGATGGAGGACCTAATGAACTACTCCCTGTTGACAATGATTTCGATGTATTTCTTGAAAATATACCTGATGATATTCAAGATGTTGAAGAAACAGAAAATACTAACAGTAATACTTTTACAGCACCACCAGAAAATCAATGGTACCATGGTCGCTTAGATAGATTTACTGCAGAAGAGCGGCTTTGGGATGCAAACAAAATGGGTAGTTATTTAGTTCGGGAGAGTGATAGAAAACCTGGAAGCTATGTGCTGTCTTACTTAGGAAGAACAGGCATCAATCATTTTCGAATCACAGCTGTTTGTGGTGACTATTATATTGGTGGACGACAATTTAATAGTCTTATGGATCTAGTTGCATATTACATGCACTGTTCTGATCTTTTAAAAAGAGAGCGACTTTTGCACCCTACTCCACCACCAGAACCAGTCAATGATAAAAAGAGAATTGTTGCAATTCTACCTTACACAAAAATGCCTGATACTGATGAATTAAGCTTTCAGAAAGGAGATATATTTTTTGTACATAATGATATGGGTGACGGTTGGCTTTGGGTTACAGCTCACAGAACTGGTGAGCAAGGTTTGATCTTTAGAGAGTTAGTTGAAGATTTAGATGATTCTATTGATCCAAATACAGTGTTTTCTTGGTTTCATCCTAATGTTACTAAGAGTGAAGCTGTAGACATGCTTGTCAAAGCTGGTCCAGGGAGCTTTTTAGTAAGACCATCTGACAATAGTCCTGGAGATTATTCCCTCTTCTTCCATATTAATAATCAAATACAAAGATTTAGAATTGAAAAGAAAGGTGTGAGGTATTTAATGGGTGGAAGAACTTTTGAATGCCTAGATGCTGTAATTAACAGGTACCGAAAAGAACAAATAGTAGAAGGTCATACTTTAGTTCAAGCTATGGTTACTGAACCTGATGGTACTGTAAGAGTAAATAAAGAAGTTCAGCATGCTGAAAAAATCTATGCTACTTTGAGAGAATGCAGAGAACAATCAGGTGCTAAAAAGAATAAAGGAATAAAAATGCAAGGGTATCTTGAGAAAAAGTCTGAAAAAAATAAAAAATGGAAAGCTTTATACTTTGTGTTGGTGGTTGATGCCAGTGATACTCACTTATATTTATATGATAATCCGAAGAGAACTAAGCCTAAAGGACTCATTGATTTAAGTTGTGCTTATTTGTATCAAGTTCATGAGAGTGTATTTGACAGACCTCATTGTTTTCAATTAGTCGAACGAGCTTTACCATGTTTATCTACCATTACATATTTAGCAGCTCCAAATATAGAAACTGCTTCAGACTGGATTAATGCTTTAAAACCTCTATGTGTTTCTCAGCTCACTCGAGCTCCAAAAGTAGCTTGTCTTAGAGAGCTACGATCATTACAATTGCATATAATAGATGCTCATAGGTTGCCTTACAAACTTGTTCCAAACCCATTTGTAATAGTTTCACTGAACAATGTCAAAGTAGCTCGTACAAAAATGAAGACAGGACCACATCCAGTTTGGGATGAAGAATTCATTTTAGAAGATATGCCACCTGATGTTATGTCTTTTTCTTTAACCCTGTATAACAAAGGAAAGCGTAGTAAAGATACAGAAGTAGCTGAACTGACAGTAGATTTATCAAGCTTAGTTAATGGAGAAGAGATGGACGAATGGTATCCATTTGCTGGTGTAACGCCTATTGGTGATTGGGGGGCATTAAGATTGCGTTTGAGATACCGACATGACTTGGCTATGCCTCCTGAAGAGTACAGTCCCCTTCAACAGTTACTACTTGATCCGGAGCTGCATGTAGTCAAGGCACTGGCTGATGTTTGTCATTTAGACAGAGTTCCATTAGCTAACAGCTTGCTTAGGATATTCAGGCATGAAAAGAAGGAAGCTGATCTTCTTCGCTCATTGAACCAAGCTGAAGTAGATAAAGAAGACGAAACGCCTACTTTGTTTAGAGCAGCTAGTCTAACAACAACCCTGATGGATCTATACATGAAGTCAGTGTGCACCTCATTCCTGAAGTCTGCTTTACAGGACACCATAATAAAATTGATCGAAAGCAAACAGAGTTGTGAATTAAATCCTTCGAAGATGGATTCCCCGGAGGACGCTTGTAGTAATGCAGAATTTTTACTACAGATTTTAGACGAAGTAACTTTAAGTATTTTTACAAGCCCTGACATGTGCCCAAAAAGCTTGCGCTACATTTGCGGCTGTTTACAACGAGCAGTGGTTGCGAAATGGCCTCAAGAAAGATTAGTCAGAACCAGAGTAGTCAGTGGATTTATATTCTTGCGTTTGCTTTGCCCGGCAATACTCAATCCTAAGTCATTTAATCTCATAACGGAATCGCCATCGCCAGCAGCTACCAGATCTCTGGTAATGGTAGCCAAATGCTTGCAGAATTTGGCCAATCTCGTGGAATTCGGAGGCAAGGAGCCGTACATGGAGGTCGTCAATCCGTTTATTTTGAAAAACAAAGAGAGAATGGTGGTATTTTTGGATCAATTATCGAATGTCTCGGAGAAGCCGGAATTCGAAAGTACAACATCTCGCGGCAAGTCTATATCCGACGTTGCTAAAGATCTTGCTACCTTGCACCACATTTGCGTGTCTCATCTAAAAGAGCTGCAGATTTTGTCGAAACAACAAGCTACTATAAAGCAGCTCGTTACAGTCACTGAAATGTTAAGCAAGCACAAGCAAAAATACAAGGAAATGTTGCGGTAGTGATAAAAAGTACCGTAGACTAAAAATTCTTATAACTAATCAAACTGAACCAATTCAGCGACGCGGTTTTTATCATTACATCAAAACGAAAATGGGTCTCAGTTAATCCAAAGCGCGCACGACATGCTTTGCGCAAGAGAAATTAAAAGCCGCTAAAGAATTTAAGGTAACTTTATAAAAATCAATTTGCCATACTGTTTTGACGGGCCTAAAGAGCTGCCATACTTGTACAAACGTCAATTTGTTTTTTTTTTCTTCGTTTTTTCAAATCTGTGGATAACAATTCGCTGCAGTATGGGACTTTGTTTTTCTCTTGAAAAATTATAACAAATATCTAATGTGTAAAAACGTTGTTGCCATACCAAGGATTTTAAGGCCAAAAGTGTTGCCATACTTAAGGGACTACGATTTTTGCAATGTATATTAGTCTTATTATATTAATCAATCGAAATTATTTGCTACAGATTGATATTTTCTTTTTATACTCATTTTTATACTAAGATTTATGAAAATCATTTTGCCATACTGTTTTGCTGGACTTTGAAGAGCCGCCACATTTGCGTAAACATGTCGACTTTTTGAATGGTGAATAATTCGATTTTATTGAAATACTTTTTGTTTTCTGAAAAATTATGACAAATCAGTGTGAAAATATTGTTACCATACTCATGATGAAGGCCAAAATAATTGCCATACTACAAAAAAGTAATTTTGTCGAAAATCGTTTTTTTTCTGTAGAAATGCATTATGTATGTAAAGTATGCGCATTTAAAGATATAAGCAAGATACCACGTTAAGTCGTCAGGTAAAAATTTATAATTTCTGTAATTTTCCCGAATTATTGTTTGTGGAAACTTTTTTGCATACCCTGGTGAACACCAAAAGGACCGTCCATAAATTACATAAGGCATTTTTTGACGTGTTTTCACCTCTTTACCTCCCATTAGAAAATTGTAAGGTTTCAGCAATTTTCTAATCTTTTGTACGATTTTATACATACAAAATATCAATTTTATTTGAGGGCTCCATTTGTTAATAACGCAAATTAATTAAGCCATAAAATAGATCAATATAAAGATTTAATTAAGGCTCATTAATTAATAAAACAAGTATAAACAATGTTTTATTATTTATAAAATATTTTTTTCACATTATTGTTTAATGTATTGATTTCTCATACAGAGAAAAGTTTGTGATAATAAAAAGATAGTTTTCTTATAATCATGTTCAAAATGAGTTTCCAAGGCAAAGTCAAATACGCTTATTTTTAAAAATGATATGCGTGCATAAAGTGCACGTATAAATCTTTTGATTTTTAAAATATTTTGACCGATTTTGATTTAATAAAACTTATTTTTCGTGCTTTTAATAGGAAAATAGGATAAAATTTGTTTTCACGATTATTTAAAACATTTTTATTAAATATTTTTATCTGACATTTTTTTATTAGATCGAGTTTAAGATTTTTAGGGCTGTTTTGCAGATTTTATAAATTATTTTAACTATTTTTTAATTGAAAATACTTTAAATTAGCTATCTTAAAGCATCTTGCAATAATACGAAATAATTATCATAGGTATATTTGTATGATTGAGAATTTTTTATACTTCTTATTCAAATACTATTTTATACTATTTTTTGCATTATTTTTTCTAATAATATATTAATATTTTTATCTTACTTTTAAAATTTTTATTATATTCTCTACTATCGACAGTTTTTTTTATCTAATTTTATATATTTTATATACTTTTTTCTTTTTATGAAATTTACTTATGTTATTGGATAATAATAATAAAAGTTATATTGACCTTAGAAAATACAAATTTTCTATCGCACACAAAACACTCAGATCTCGCGCAAACATTAAAATCCTCATTACCCCATAAAGCCTTACGTAGTTTGTGAACGAGCCAAAAGTATACAAAAAAGTTAGTGGACCTCTATATGAATCTGACATTTGATATAGATTATGACAATCTTATGTTATTGTATACATCACGTTATTGTATGCCTCAAAATCTCTTCACATAACTAGGTAAATTTTTAATAATTAATTAGTAATGTCATTCGCATTGCTAAATTAACGTTATAACTATATTGTACATAGCTAGTCATTTAACAGAAAATCGGTCTCAGAATATTTGCTGATCGGTTAACTTTATAGCGTAATAGTAGTGACTGTATCTAAAAAGTAAAAAGTGTAGACTGAAGAAAAAGGTGAAGACGCGTGGGTCTTGATGATGTATCACCGGAACGGAGAAAAGTAAGAATGTGTGCGAGAATTGAAAGGTGTATTTAGTATGAGTGTAAATACGTGCGAAAAATCCGTAAGTAGTCATGACTCTACTTATCACAGAAGGCTTCTTGTTAAAAATAAAACATTGCTCCAATTTTTGTAGTGAGACTGATGTAATCGACGTATAAGAATATTTTGCGGCATTTAAAATCCAATTTTTCAAATATTTATTAAAAAAAAATTTATACGAAAAAAATTAAAATTATCCTAATGTTTTTTTATACACATAATAATTATCCATACGGACAAAGAAAACTGTATAACAAAAAGCGTATATTCTTTTTTGAAAATTGATTTCGATTTATTTATCGAATAAAGCATGTAAGCGTTAAATTAATATAAAAATTAAATATAATACATTTATTTCACGTAGAATTAAAAAATACCATTTGATATAAACTCAGTAATTCGTTTCGTTATATTTAACGTATAAAAAAATTATCGAAACAAACTAACCATTTTATAATTTTTTTTTCTGACAAATGTAAAACTACTGTCGATATCTGCTGCGATGACTTTGCTTGCTTCTTGCAGGGTCAATGACTGCGTTCCATCTTTACACCAAGTTGTATACATGACATTTGCGGGGCGTTTTAAAAAGCATTCTTGTACTTTTCCATTAGAGCATTGAAAGTGCGATAGCACGGCATATGATATCCAATAAAAGTATTAATGTGTCTTGTTATTTTTCTGTCACGAAATTGTAAGTTAAATTTTTTACGAATTTTAAAAGTTGTTTTACACTTTTGTAACATTTTATTATTGAATAAATGTATACCCTGCTTATCAGAATCACAAGTTAATCTGATTTTTTTCTCCTTCGTCCATTTTGATGTTATCAAGACAGACCGAGTAAAATTTAAAGGCTGCTTAATTTGCTCTGGTTTTACTCTTCTGTCCTGATAGATGCAGATCCTTAAGTTATTACCACCTTATCTTATAATATTACCTATTGCTCGATCCAGTCATTTTGTATTCAATTTTTTTTTTATTATATGTAAGTTACTTTGTTATCTTAGTTAATGTTTTGATTAATTGCAAGGGAAAATATTAATTTTTGAAAAATAAAGTTTAAATTTTATATACTTAGAGTAATAATTTTAATTCTTAAGAATTTGGGAAAATTCAAAAAGTTAAAATCCCAAAAAGTAAACATCACATTTCTGAATTTTATATTTCTGATATTTATCTTTTGGAATTTTTAGTCCTGCCTACAATAATAATAATATTAATAGACCAACCAACATTTAATTTTAATTTAGTCCAATGTTCCGGACTTTAGATTACTTTTCCATAGAAAAAAAATTTTGAAATTCCTTACCCTCCGCCATCTTAGAGTTAAAAGTGATTAATTTTATATTAATTAAATTTTGAAAATGAAAATTTAGAATTTAGATATTCAGAATAAAAAGGATAAAAATTTAGAATTTAAAAGGACAGAAAAAATATATTTCAAACAATACGTAAAACAATAATAATAAAAATAATCGAATTTCATAATTTATAGCATTTTATAAATTAGCCTTCTGACTTTCTATTTTACTTAAATTATTAATTTCGACTTAATACAAACTTCTTAAAATTTTTATTTTCAAATATATTACTACTCAGATGCGAATACGCGAATATTTCTCTTAAAATAAGTAATGAAAAATTAAGTAATAAAAAACGAGTAATAAATTTGAGTATTTAAAAAAGCGGTATTGAGTTGCTTCAAAACTGCATTACTTTTCAAAGAATATATGATTGCCTATAAAATGAAATAAAAATAGTTTCGATACAATGAAAATTGACGGATTTATACGCATTCAAAAATTGAAAAATTTTGATGAAAAATTTTCTTGCGATAATTTTGTTACGTAGTGTACATTTTACTTTACACATTTTCAATCTCTTATACCATGCCTTTTTTTAGAAAACTTCCTTTTATTATTGTAAAAATCCTGCTAGGCAATAGCTGTAAGGAAAAATATAAGTTAAGATACTTAAAAGTATCTAGTAAATTATCTATTATTATCTACTATCTTAAAGTATGTTTATTCGCATAGATATAATTATACTGAAAAAAACTAACGCATGTTATACGATTCTGGATTCTTTTATTGTAATACCCTAATAATTCATAAAAAATAATAATGACAGTGTCGCTTTACGCAAAAATCATCAATTACAATCGTACGATACGCCGTAAATACAGCTTCATTCTTTAGAATGTACAAGAAAAATCAAACCTAAGCGCAAGCTCTCTTTCTCTCTTCTAACGCACCCTCGGTGTCTCGATAACATCGCCGAGGATACTCGTCGCGTTCCCTTTTTTCCGCGATGGAAAAAAAGTTAAACTAAAATACAAAAAAGAAACGCAGTCGAAAACGAAAACCTCCGAGTTTCCAACTAACTTCAGTTGCGCAACATGGTTCGAGTCGCGCTCTACATTTTCACAGATTAAACGCTAATGCTCGCAGTACGAGAAAAAAAAAATGCCTAATGGGAATAAGTATAGACGAGAATAAAAAGCGCGGGCGCGATCAACACCCCGTATTTACAAAGGAAAACTAAAAGGGCTTCGGAGGAATTCTCGCCTAGCAATTCTATATCTCGAAAAAGCGAAATTATAAATATACAAAAAAAAAGAAACGCGGATTAGGGACGCAGGCGGGGATGGGATGAATCGTTCCTAGAAAATTATTCATCTAGTGGCAGTGAGCGAGACTCTACCGCGTGTGTATATACGCTTCATCGTGAGCTCGGCCCGGCGGCACTGGCTGAATATTTAATTTGGATAGATTATTTTTTAAAACCACTATAATCGTAATTTGTGAAAGTTGTTTCTATATTTCGGAATATTTTTAATAATATTAAAAAAATTTTGAATGAATATTGTTTGAGACTCTAGTGTAAGTATAATAATCTGCGAAATCTTGAATTATTATTTTCCTTGTTTTTAACAACTTTGTTTAAATATAAAAGGCTTAAAATATTTTATAATTAGTAAACAATAAAGAACTTTGCGATTATACTGTAAGTATTGAACAATTTTATTTTATTGTATCTTGCACGACAGTACGTTAATAAAAACGAGAAAATTTGTAAGCTTAGTTGTGTAAACATTTATTAACTAATAGAGAGATCAAAAGGTTTCAAACTTGTTTAACAACTTTTACAAATAAAAAGATAATTGATTTTCTACATGATATTCCTTAAAGGATAACAATACTTTCATGATACATTTATCTAGAGTACTGTATTAAAAAAAATTAGATGCTAAAGTAGTTGATACATTAGTCACCTAAAATCATATCGAATCGTACGGTTTCTTATAATAAATTTTACATAATTATATATAATTATACAAGAAAATACTTAAGTTTTTTTATTTGTAGAAGCAGAATGATAACTCATCATAATTTTACCAATACAAAAGAAAAAAGCTCATGTACAATATTCACTCTAAAACTTATAGATTCTAAATATAGGCAGTATAAAAAATTATACGTAATGTACAATTATCACGAACTAAACGTAAAAAGTTAAAATATAGTGCCGCCAAGCCGAATGCGCTATCTACGTATTATTTTTCGATCATGTCACGCGATTATCCGTTCGCCTCGCGCGAAAAAACGAAAAGCCCGCATACTCTTTTTTCTCTCTCTCTCTCTCTCTCTCTCTCTCTCTCTCTCTCTCTCTCTCTCCCTCTCTCTCTCTCTCTCTCTCCCTTTCACTCTTTCGCTAGAAAAAACAGCAAACGTCTTTTCTTCGATCTCTACTTTTTTTGTTTTTTTTTTCGTTCATCCACTTCGTTTTTTTTTTTTATTTTTACAGCCGAAAAACAACGTCCAGCGCACGTGTGCGCGCAAAAATTCACTTTACGATATTTATATATTTATATATAATTGTAATTGTAATTTTTTTTTCATTTCCTAAAGTTCAGCGACGACTTTTTATATTGATTACTTGTTTTCACGTCGCACGTCCTGCGAAAACTTCACGAAAGCTTTTACAATGTTCGAATCGCTTACAATTACGTTATAGTAAAACGAAGGATAGGTAGTATTTTTTTATATGTATATATCACAAATTTTTTTTGTCTGTTTCTTAAGTGAGAAGCGATCGTAGTTACACTCCCCGATGAGAACCTACTTGCGGTTTACTTTTTAATTTATATTTATAGTATTTATAACTGTAATATAATTATGCCTAGCATATATTACATTTCTTGTTTATGTAGTTGAATTCTTTCTCATTCTGTAATTTATCCCATATGTATACGTATGTATATCTTTTTATGTATATGTATACTTCTCCTCATATATATAAGTGTGTGTATGTATGTATACGTTATGCTTCTACATATGTAACTTCAATCGTTCGATATCTGTGTAATACTCAATCGCAGTGATGGTCGCGAGCATGAGAAGAATGTAAAAATTTCTCGCTTACGTTTTTTTCTATCGGTGATATCCTGGTAGTAATGCAATCGTATTGAATCTGAGAAAGTCGTCACAATCGTATAATAATTATCGGTTATTAATTATATAAACTTGGACAATTTACGATTAGGTCGACATATTATGATGTTTTGGTAGCCTTTTTTTCAATGACAAATTTATAAACCATATTTTAATACGAATGTAGATATTTGCATTCAACTGAGTAATTATATAGAATTTCCTTATATTTTATACGGTGAAACGCTTGTAATATTTGTATGGATTTGAAACTTTTTTCAGGCGGTGTGACAGATTTATAAAACGTTTTATTACAGAGACTTTTATAATTATTTACTCAGTCAATAATTGATTAATTTTATCACTTTGTATGTAGTTCTGGAAAAAGCTATCATCAATTGAACAATATTGCTTGAAAATTATTACTTTTATTTGTAAATTACGTTGAATTGTTGAAAATTACAATGTAAATTTCATCATTAAAAATGTAAAAAAAAGCGATTGAAGATCGTGATAAAAGAAATTAAATCATTCAAATACGCATTAAAAATATTTCGCAAGACTCGAAAAAATTGCACAATTTATAAAAATAAAAGCGATTTTTGCGACTGCTCACTTGGCAATAGCCTTATATCACATCCTGTTAATAATGATTAAAAAATCAGTTTATCAGCGTAAAGTGCAATAAAATGAGTCGTGAAAATACATTTTCACCTACTATTAATAAAATAAATTAAATGTCGAATTAATTAAAAGTTAAATTTAATAATATTAAAGGCAGTGAAAAGAAAATTATTTAAATCCAGTAATATGAGTATACCATGTCGAGAATACAGACATGAAATTTTACTGTATCTTAAACAGCTGTAACAAAGAATAAATCTTTACAATTTTAATCATTATATATATGATTAAATTCCTTGTTACAGATGTTTTTAAGACCACCTTTTTTAATGCACAAGCTATTTACAAACTCCATTCACGTGAGCCAAACTATGATTTCGTAAACGATGATTAAACAATTATATATTATATAAACTTTTTTAGAATCCCTCGAAAAATCAATCACAATTAAAATTTATAAAATACAACTTTTTTTACTCAAGCGTACAAAATAAAATAATTAAAAGCGATTGTTTTTGAGATTCTAAATCAGTTTGACAACTAATTTAATCTTTTATGCGACGAACTATTTATACATAGTATAAGAGTGTTGTATGCATAATACATAAGCCTTTGACTTCTCTGCACGAAAAACAGAAAATATTAGGTGCTTCACAATTTGTCAAAGTAGTGCATTTAACATTTAACTCTCGTCATATTTTTTATTCTTTTTTACTAACTATTGGCTCAAGCTGCCAAAGGATAATTTTACCGAAAATCAGTAATACCGATTAAACGATTATCATTACAACGTCGCTTCCGAACACAAACGGGCATACGTAGGACAGCATTCTTTTGTACCAACTAACGTCTACAACATTCTTTGAAACTAGCTAAAGTCAAGTAGAGTTTCGATTTTGTCAAAAAAAAAAGTAGACACAAAAATTATTTGTTTGCATACATACACAAGTGATGCACTTTACAAAAAGGCTAATTGAAATTTCATATTTACATAATCCTTTTGTTTTAATAATCTAATTTACAAAAAAAAATTGAATTATTGATAAAAATTTTTTGGAAAGTAGACGAAGTATGAAAAATTAAAATGACCTAAAGTCGGTACATCAAAATCTATGCAAATTCTTTTTCTCATCTAAGGAACGCACAAGTATAGCGGGGCCAAGAATTAGAAATTTGTATAGTTGTATAATTTGAAAATAACAGCTTTTACATTTTTATACATGGAAATCAAAATTACTTGAAATATTAGAAGTTAAAAAACATAAAAGATGTTATTCTCATAAAAGAACCTACAGTATCTATTCTTGGATCTAGAAAACCATGTGGTACTCTAGTTAGACAACGACATTAAAGACGAACGATGATTAATAAATCATTTTTAATCCACTTCTTGTTTCAGATAAATTATTCTTAATTAAATATGAAAATTATGAAAGTTCATTTTAAATTTTGAAAGCATACAAAGCAATAAAATTAAAATTTTTAATTTAATTGAATTTATATAGTTAGTCCATTATTAAAATTTTTTAATTTTCAGCAATTTTTGAAATTTAAAATTTTCTAATTATTTACCAAAAACAATTTTATTTAAGTAAAAATTAAATAAATTCTTTTTTATCTAAAGCCGTACCGAGTCTCAATAAAAGATAATAAAGATGAAAGAGAATAGGTCTATTAACAAAAAAAGGATCGAAAATAATCATTAAGCAGCTGTCGCTGCTCATCCTCATCGTCGTCATCATTGCCGCTGTTCTCCATCCGCTATCCCGGCATCCCCGGGCGTTAGGAGTGCGGTAGATCGATGGTGTGGGACTCGTTGCCGAAGATGAGTCTGAGCCTCTTCATGGGCGGAGCTATGTGCTCGCGTCGCTTGTGGCGCTTCTCACGGTCGCGCGACTTGTGCTTCTTGCGTGGCCTTGAGGCCTCAGCTTCCTCCTCGTCGACACCCTCGACTCGTAACACCTCGTATTCAGGCACATCGTTGCCACAGTCCTCACTTAAGCTCGTACCGGACTCAATGAGGTCATCCAGTATGGGTGAGCGTTTCATGCGCAACGTCAGTTTGAGCCGACCGCCAGGACGTTCGGGTGTGGGTGGATAGGCCCGGCATTCCGAGCTGTCGCGCGTCGAGGACTGCTGCTGCGTTGGTGGCTGCTGCTGTGGTGGCTGCCAGGAGGATGGGACGGTGGGAGTATGCCGATGTTTCTCTCTAAAAGCGCCGCTGCTGGTACCGCTGCTACTGCTGCTACTGCTGCTACTGCTGCTACTGCTGCTACTGCTGCTACTGCTGCTACTGCTGCTGCTGCTGCTGCTGTTACTACTGCTGCTGAAATTTCGATAAATTATAATCTATATTTTAATTTAAAAAATCTAAACTCATTTCACTGAGTTTAGATTTTCATATATTTACCAATAAAATACAAAAATTTTATAATTAATTTAATCTTGTCTTCGTTCTTCTTAATTTAAATTTAAATATCTTGGTTTGCTCAGTCGATAAAATGGATTACTACAGTAATTTAATATTTTTACAAGTAATTATTTATAAATATTTATAAAGGTTTTCACATCAATAAATAAAGTATAATAACATTATTGTTTAACAAGTAATTGAATTTCTTTTTACTTAGAAAGAAAAATAGATTATTTTGTACAGTACTTACTCGTTATGTTTTTCTTCACTGCTGACAGAATTCTCTCTTGATTGCCTGTCCTTTCCATTATCAAAATCATTCTGATTATTATCGCAGCCTCTCCAGGGATCCAAAGGTACTGATGGAATTTCCTTGATTTCACTGTACTTATCTCTTACATGTGGAACACGATTTGGCAAACTGATGTCCTCGAGGTTGCTCTCTTTTTCACTAAATTCATAAATATCCCCTTGAATGCCCGAGTCGTCATCAGCTGCTCCAATAGGTACAACTGTTTGCTGGGATTCTTTCTTTTGACTTCTTGTCAATCTTACACTGCACCTATCTAACAAACTTCGACCACTTTTCAGTTTTTTAAATTTTGTTTTTGATGAACGTTCAACCTGTTTTTTATTGCGATTCTTGCAGGAACGCAGTAATCCTTCATGACATCTTTTGAGGGTTAAGCTTCGCGAATCTTCTGACGTTTTAGTTATAAAATTGTTCAAACTTTCTTTATTTTGTAACAGAGTATCACTTATTTCTTTTATGTTCGTTACTGTCTCTTCCTCAATTTTACCATTGGGCTTGGTTCCAGAGAAAAATTTATTATCCTGATCTGTTATAATTTTAGCACAATCTTTTGTTTCACTGGGATATCTTAACTTGCTACTATCAAGTAAATTTACTTTATGGAATTCAGAGGTATTCGTGGGTTCTATCGAAATTATTTCAGATTTCAACTCTAAAGTTTCACTAGCAGAGCCTTCTATGGAATCAAATGTATTCTGGAATTCTTTAGTTTCATGAAAAGGTGAATTTCGTGGAGTTTTACCATGAATTGGAGATTTTCTGGCATTTACATCATAGGACACATTATCACTAAATTTATGATACGCCTTTTTGTCATTTGTAAACAAGCGATCGTAAATCTTAGGCGAACTATCAACTTTATTTAAACTTGAATCTTTCACTTCATTTTCACTGTCCGATTTAATATCGGTACTCACAGAACACTGATAACCTTTTAAACCATTTTTCAAACACTGATTTGAATTAGATTTATCCAATGTATGAACTTCTGGCACACTGTGAAACTTTGAATTAGTCACATGGTTTGAATGATTTGGACTAAAGGAATTTGTACTACATTCCTTTCCATACATCAAAAATGAACGATCATTTTCTACCGTTTCATTTTGGATTTTGGAGTTCAATTGTTCATTTGAAGATACGTTCTCAGATAGTCTTGAAGTGCACTCTTCCTCTCTGTGATTTTCATCTCGAGTTTCCAATGTCGTCGATCGAAGGTCTCGAATGTGGCATGTGTTGATCATATCGTTTCTGGACGTTTCCTGATTGCTATGTTTGTGTAAGTTTGAAAAAACACAGTTCTCATCACCTTCTCCTCTGTCTGAATCCTCTTTTCGATGGCGAACATGAATTGTACCATGATGCGAGCCATTACTTTCACTACCTTTACTTCGTTTTGCCTCTGCTCTCTTTTGAAGCCTGTAAAATAATAAATTATAAATTTTAATTTCCTTACCATTGGGGCATTACCATAACGCTTGAAATCAATAATTTAGATAATTTAATAATTTAAATAAATGATTTATTCTATTTACCTGGAAGCCCTCATGCGTTGGCAACCTTTTAAGTTGCTGCGATTATTGTTATTGTTATTATTATGATTATTATTATTACTTTCAGTCTTATTTCCTTGATTTTTATTTCTCAGTGTTCTCGTGGCTGACCCTGGTGGGTTTTGAGAATCCTGAGACGCGTTCTCTTCGTTGTTCAGCAAAACTGGCTGCTGGGCAATGTCAGAGAATTTACAACCCTGAGCAATCAAGAGCTCGGCGTCGTATTTTGTAAGGCCTTTTCGCCTCAATTCTTTCATACTAAGCGACTGTGGTGCAACTGCTGCATTACTAATTTCTCCATTCCTTTCGGTCAGAGTGCTTTCTTGCTGTTTGTTAGTACCTAGAGGTTGCTGCCTGGTCTTTGTTCGATTTATACGGTTGTCTGTTTCTCGCAGGCGATAACCTATAATATAGTAATAATTAGAATTGTGAATTCATTGAGAACAATTGTAAATCAGTAATTGTTTCAAGAATTACTACTAACACTTTTTTAATTCTTTTAATTGTTTAATTAAAGTATAGGTCAAACCTGATTCGAGTTCTTCTCCAGGCTTTTGATTGGCAAATGCTCCAGTGCCTCGTCTTTCACAAGTTTCACACTCACAGTAGCAATTGCCATCTCCAAAGAAATCTTCTCCGTAGAAGCAAGTGATTTCCTCTCCTGCCTCAATATCACGTAAAACCTTGACACAGGCAGTATCTCGACCAGTCGCAACAAACTAAAGTAATAATATTAATAATAATTTTCAGTACACTCACATCAACTATTAGAGAAACATAAAAGAATAAAATAATAACCTTGCAGTTTGCTCTACAATCATGATTAATGTAAGCTGCTGGACCCAACCACAGTTGAGCACAGTTTTTTCTACAACTGAACATTACTGAGAAATCATTCTTTCCTGGATGTAAGAGGGCAGTTTCCTCCTAAAATTAAAACAAGATTATGCAGGGTATGAAAGTTAAAGTTTAATTTAGATTGAATATTCTAACAATTATGAAATTTACTCACTTTATCACTTAATTCTGCTATGCAACCTACAAGGCAAGGAATTTTATCATTTTTTAACCATTTTCTAGTTGCGCATATTTTTGCTCCCTTTTGACCTTCAAGGGAATACCTATAACAAGCCTTAATAGCAAAACCTGAATCCTTATCAAATACTCTCAAGTATCGATAAATCTGAAATCAAAACATTCAATTGAAAAATATATCTAGCTTGATAACTATTACAGACATTTTTCTAATAATATTTATAAATGTGTAACCTACATGTTTCTCTAAATTGATTTGCTGTTGTTTCGACTTAGTATGTGGTAATCGAGCACCCCAATCACCACTAATCAACTTCTTGTATGCTTTTTCATAATTTTGTGTTTGGATGAACTCATTAATTACTTTTTTAAGTTCATCTTTATTGGCCTTTAATGGTCTATACCTAAAGTCAAACCAATTGATTAGATCCACCAATATTATATTTACTAAGTAAAGCAACAATTTAAAAAATATTAACCTGATATTCATTTTGTGGGTTGTAAATCCCAAGTAGGTGTCAAGCACAAGAGAAGTTGCTAAGTCATCGTTATCGCAGAGTTCTTTAGGTGTCATACCACCAGCTGCTGTAACGTTGGGCTGCATTTTGGAGTTGACGGAGCCACCTAGTCTTCTCTCTTGCTTCCGTCCCCCCGAGCCCTGAGAAGATAAGCAATCGACCACCATTCTGCGATCTATACCCTTACTGAAAATAAAAATAAATAATATAAATAAATGAATCAATAAATAGTTTACTTTACATAGAGCCTCAATATTTGACTGACGACTTTTAATATTTTTCTAGCTTTAGTATTTTGCTCCAAAATGACTTGAAACTAAAACTCATACAAACTAAACTTATCGAATACTTGAATTTAAAAATTTTGATACAAAAAGGAGGAATAAAAATCTAAGGCTTCCAAAAATTTGAAAATCTATTAGCTATAAGAATAGTGAATATGCGGCCACTAAGTATTTCAATTTACTTCCAAATAGTCTTAAAACTTCTTTGCTCCAAAACGAACAAGCAGTCACCCTACAGCGGTACACAATCCCTGAAATTCTCCACTCATCATTTCCAAAGAGCCAGCAGTCGAGCAAAGCAAACTATTCGACTAAGCCTCCGGAGCCTCCCCTATACAGCTCATCCATTCACCTTCATTCCCCCATAAAAGAAATCGCCACCCAAAATAGGCAAAGCCACCCTGCGAAGCGGAAAAAAAAAAACGCGCTCTTCAACGCTACCCACGCTCCGGCCGCTGAGAAATATAAAAATACATGCGAGGCACTCGCGCTTTACGTACCTACACACACACACATAGACACATACACACGCGCGTGCGCTAGCGTCCCAGGGTCAAGTTCCTAGCGGCGATTAGAGGCGACTCCACACTGCGCGAGGGAGAAAGACAGACTATATAAGCCTCGCTTCCACACACTCACACAGCGAGAGAGCCTGCGGGTCTAGAACTCACAGCCGCCCCTTTAAATACCCGCACTGCACTCTACCTCTCGAAAATTCATCGAATCGCGAAAAAAATCGACGCAAAGTATTGCAACACGCTGATTTAGAACGTACACTGCACATCGAGAGGTCGGCCGAAAGAGAGAGAGAAAGAGGAGCAAGCGCTCTCTCGCAGAAATGGCCGAAGGAGAGAGCGCAGAACGCGCCTTGCAAGAGCAAGAGAGACAGTATATATAGCCTTTTTCCGTATACACACAGCCCCGACGACGCGCCTCCTTCGCGCTGTGCGGATCTATACAGTATATAGCTACCTCCGACAGACACGGCGTTATGCGAATGCCCGTCAGCAGCAGGCCAGCCAGCCGAGCTCCATGCCGACGCGATCTTCGGGATCCCCGAGGCCTGCGGAGCCGCGCGCGCGCTGCTTGCGGAGAGGAGAGCTGGCTACTACTACGACGACGACGACGCGATCTATCATGGCAGCGAAGAGAGAGACTGGCCAGTAGGCGCGGAGGAGAGGGGAGAGAGAGAGAGTATAGCTGACTCTCTCTCTCTCTTCTTTCTGTCTGCGTTTCAGGTGTACGTACTCGGAGAGATTTCTTCTTTTTCGAGAGAGGAAAAAAGGGGACCCTCCGCGGGGTGGCTTTCAACGATCGCTGCGGGGAGAGAGAGAGCTGGCTTTTTGTTTACCGCTGAGGAACTGGTTTCTCTCTCTCCCTCTCTCTCGTCCGTCGTTTAGATACATTTCGACGAGCCGACGTTCATACGCTTGCGAGCCGCGGCGTACATGTAGAAGGCGCAGGATGACGGTTTGTTGCGGAAGAGGCTGCGGATTAATAACGAAGAGGCTCCCGATTGGAGCAGACGTCGGCCCGAAGTAAAATGGAGCACTCCGTTCTTTTGGAGCTTACATGTGCACCCGATGCCTTAGCTGCGCTTGCTTGTTTAAGCGCTTTTTCGAGCTACCTATCGCCGTACGCGTTTGCATGAGTGCGAGTGTCCATGTTCTAACCTCACAGCTAGGCTAGAGGCGAAGGGCGTAACGCGTTTGAATGGAAAAAATCGATGGCGTATTAAGAACGAGGGTTTCGAAAAACGGAGAAGCGCTGAAACATTGCTGTTTTAGAAGCCAGGCGTCTTTGGGGAAAATATACTTTAACGAAGATTTACTGAAAACGTCCGTATAGAGCGCGCAGGGAAACAATTACGACTGCCTAGTTTACATACCGCGCGAGATAAAAAAATATAAGAGAGAAGCTCATTTGCATAATGCGTTTTTAAGGGGCAATAAAGCATGCAGAAATCAGCGCCCACGGCCCCAGCCACGACGTGGAAGAACGGAGCGGAGCTAATGCCCGTGTGCGCGCTCTATAGTACGAGAGCTCGTCAAGACTCCGAAGCGACAAAAGTCAGTCCCTAGCCATAGAAAATCACAGAATCCTATACAGCGAGACGAGGAGAGCCAAGCCATTTAAATACCTGCCCCCCTCCCCTCAGCGACCGCGGCATTGTGAGGCAGCCCTAATGCACTTTTCATTCTCTCTCTCGGCTGCGCCTGCAATCCCCGATTCTTGCAAAATGCATTTTATCATATTCCACGCTCAGCTGACCCACTTGAATCGGCATTCGCGGCTGCAATAACTCGCGCACGAGAATTCCAGTAGACGATCCGGGCACGCGTAAACCCTCGTATACATCGTCGGCTCTCTCATCGTTCTATCCTTTATACACGGTTCGCTTAGCTCTCCTCTACCTATACACACACACGCATACACACAGCCGTGGAATCCTCACTCGCCGAGGCTGCTTCTACAATCGCGCGCCCGAGAGCCGTTCCACGTCGTCCCATTCACGCTCGATACTCGCTCGTACGCCTGGCTCGTCAGCGTCTTTACGAAGAGACGTTAAAAAAGCTCGCCGAAGGTGGATCGAACTCGAAGCTTGGAGAATGGATGCTATATACCTCCTCGGCGATAAAACGGCTCGAGGCGCTCCGTAGGTCCGCAGGAGGCGAGCTCTCGAAAGACGCGAGAAATCCGAGCGCGTCGATTTTCATCCGGACATCCACCACCTAGAGCAGAAATATACAGATAGGCTGAGGTGTAGAGGAAAATGCGAGCCGGGGGCCGCGCCTCCGCGTACCAAGCGAGCTTGTTTATATACGCGGAGAGAGCTGGCACAGTGCGTCGCCATTCCTCGATACCGCGCGCAGGCCACCCTCCCCCCCAGACTCTATAGACTACACGCACACACTCACACACAGTTAGAGCACTAATTGAACCTGTGCGGGGGCGGTTGGCTATATATACACACAGACAGACGCACATACACACGGTTAAATAGCAAGATATACACACCGTCGGGCGGACGTCATGGGTATATGGGCGATCCCTGGAGGCGTGCCGTGTGGCCGCTGCTGCTGCTGCTCCCTCACGTATCGGGCCGAGCTAAGCTGGCGCAGGCGTCGCCGATCGGCCAGGACGATGCCGTCATCCTATCTCTTCTGCGGGCTCTCCGCGCGCGCCAGCTCCTCTCTTCTTCTTCTTCCTCTCCTCTTCACCCTATATCCGTCCTTCTCTCTCTCTCTCTCTCTGCCTGCGTGTGTATATCTGCCTCTCTCTCTCTCTTCTCTCCCTGCCACGGAGCTACACAAGCCAGCCGAGGAGATGCCCGCGATGCGCCTTTTTCGCTGACGCGTTATATATCACGCGTGCATATATACCGTTCGGCACTGGGCTCTCTCGCTGCAGCAGCGCTTTTTTGCCTGGCTAAGCGCTCTCCGCGCGCACCTGGAATTTCACTTTCTGGAGCACGGCCCCGCAACTCGAGGCGCGCGCGCGCGCGCGCTCCGGATTCCTCCTCCTCGAGAGCTGCTCCTATACACACGCTGAGCGCACGATGGCGATCCGCTGGCTCTCGGGGCGATGTGTATACCCAGCCTCTTCGTCGCAGGCCCCAGGCGGGGAGAGAGAAAACGTCTCTGCTGCGATTTTCTCTCTCTCGCTCTCTTCTTGGTTATTCGCGGCCCAACTGCATGTCGCACTCATACACACACACACACGCGCGGAGAACTAACCTGAGGCGCGGGGGCTATGTCTGCGTATGCGTGTGTGTATACTTGCTAGCTGCGCGCTAAGCGAGTGTGCAGCCGCGAGTTGGAGGCACTACTGTGCGCTATAGTGTGTTGAACTCGGGACGCACACATGTATGCGCGCGACACTCGGGCTATCCGCTTCTCTCGGCGGCTGTAGGTGTTCTGTGCTCCGCTCGGCCGCGGCCGTCTGGCGCGCGCACGCGGTGCTAAGGCCGAGTCTGCATTGCTGCGGCCGACGGCTGTTCAACGGCGATGTGGGAATGAGGGGCTTGTTGGGTTGGGTAGTTGTAGGTTGGCTGTGTGATGTTTGTATGTTGAACGATGGAGATAAGCGCTGTCTTACCGCTTTTCCAAAGCTCGTTTTAGACACAGGCGTACGCAGCTCGCCGCGGGCTGCGAACGCACTCTATATTTACGTACCGAACGCCGCGGTCGAGTCGCACCAATGCAGACGCAGCCTCAATCTCCCGGTGGCAGAGAGGGATCGAAGAGTAAAACAGAGAAAATAGGGTATATATATATGTATATACCAAAATAGATCCCACAAGATCCGACCCTGCCGAACTCGCCGCAGGCGTGAAATTCGCGCTGTATAGGGCAGCGAGCCCGCGAAACTCGGGGAGGTGTTTCTTCGGTGCGATTTTTAAGGCGATGCGTTATCCTCGGGCTCGTCGTCGTCGTAGGCTTCGGGAAGAGGGAGGGGCGGCGCCATGCCGGGGGGAGTCGGTTGCCATGGCGACGGGGCGACCGCGGGAAATTTGAAAGCCGAGGGGTTTGAAGGTTTGGCTTTGTTGGTTGGTTTTTTGGGCTGGTTTGAGCTTGGTATGGTTGAGCGTTGGGAGAAAATTTGGACGTTACTTTTTTGCGAATTAATGCAGCTAATTATCTAGTTTTGTAGTTTGGAAGTGGTTAGGGGAATGTAAATTATTGTGTCCAACAATTTTAATTAATAGTATGCCCTGTTCGAGAATTGAACATATTCTGGGCAGAACTTCTGGTCTATCCCTGAAAATGACACTTATCTAAAAATTCTGGAAATAGTTGGAAAAACAGAATTACTAGACAAGTCGCCAAAAATTCTACCTAGAATATGCTCAATTTTTTACTAGGGTATATATGGCTAAACTTAATTGAAGCACGTAACTTGAAATGGCGAAATGCATTTCACCATCAGTAAAATACTTATCCAAAATCATTAAACGATAGCAGATTAGTTTTTGAAATCAGAGTGCTTATTATTGAAATGCTATATTGCAAATACGCAAATAAAAAGAATTTATAAAACCATTAACTAAGACTTTAATTTAGTTTAATTATCATTGCAATATTTATTTACAAAAGAAAATATGTGTTTTGTAGATAAAAAGTACTCAATCTGATATACTAAAAAAAAAAATTAAATTTTATTAGGAACTACCTGTATATATCTAATTACATGTGAAAAGAGAACTACAAATACTTTACCACATCGTTCAAAGCAATTTGCTTATACTGAAATATTTACAAGTATAATAGCACCGTGACACAAAACAGTTATTATTCCGTGTTTTACATACCTTCATAATTTTAAATAAATCTGATAGAATATAAAGCCGACTAAGCGAAGGATTGCAATTAAATGACAAGAATCGATCCAAATGAAATGAAATTGTATACTTCACATAATTCGCATAATTCTGCTCTCTACCATCCACGTAAAACAATGATTTTTCAACTTATCTTCTTGAATTTTATTCAATTCTCAGATGCCATCGACGGAATTATTTGGAGCAAAAACGATCAGAATTTCATGCCTCTTTTCAGCATCTCAAGCTTCTTAGTCGCGAAAAATGATTGTTTACAAAAAAGTCGAGAACTGGAGCATCATAATTTTCACAAAGCTGTTGTGAAGGTTTCATATTTCGACGTAAGGCTCATCATTGATACAAACAAATATCTGGGATGAATTGATAAGTGTTACAAAAATTTTTACAGGAAATAAATCTAATGATCTTTTTTAATAATAACACTAAAGTTACCGGCGTCTGCGGAGAGATCTGGAACTGTCTTGCTGACTTTTTAAATTTTACGTACGTCGCTTATGCGTTTCTAAAACGACACCTTAAATTTTTATTCTCGCAGTGTAGTAAAAAAAATAAAATGTAAACAATTTAACAAACTAAAACTTTCAATTTTATAGCTTAATTCCAGTTAGAGTAAACACTAGGAGTGTCGGTAAAAGATTGAACAACGGCACTTACACTGGATTGTTGGGATTTATTCAACATAATCATTCACTAGTCATTCCTAGATCCGGTGTGGTAGATACCGCGTTGCCATTGGTGGAATACACAATGCCAATTTGGAATATTCGGTATATTTACTTCTGTGTCACTAAATGATCTAATAAACCGTTCGTCAATATATGTACCTACAATTTTCGATGATTCTTAATTCCAGATATCACATATACATAAAACCGGAATGGAAACACGATTTTTTGTGGATGTTTCGTATATTCGAAGTGGAAGTTTGGTATTCATTTTTCCTCGTGTTGATCACTTTGGGCATTGCTGGTTTTATATGTAGCAGATTTTCGCCTAAGCCTGTAAAAAATGAAAGACACTTCAATCTGCAAGATCATATGCTCTATACCATTGCTCTGGCTGGATCTCAGGGTTTGAATTTCATGAGTTGCTAACCAGGGGAATGTACATATCCTCGAGGTCACGGATTTTTATTAAACTTTAAAATGGCTTTTGAGATGCCAAAATATAAAAGGAAGTTTCCCAAAAGAAGATTAAAGATTATACCAAGCTTTTATTTGATTTTTCCGAATCATAATATATTAATGTAATTGAAAGCAACGTAAGTTTAAAGTTAAGCAAGAAAATGCATTCAGCTAGATTTTCAAAATGGATTTCCATCGGAATTTCCAGCTGGAATTCAATCTGGATTCGCTGGATTTGA
>JAPYZA010000424.1:0-29308 GCA_030522685.1 Eupelmus azureus
AGTTTTACTTTATTAGAGTACTAAAGTTATTTTTTAAATCGAAATCATTAATCGCATTGAATAAAACAAATATATAAAATAAAAAAAATTTTGTAAGTTTACCTTTAATTTTTCAATATAAATAGATGACCGTAGCAGGTTGGGGTATTACTGAAAACAAGATGAGCTCTTCAGTGCTGTTGGAGGTGTCTTTACCTCGCTTCCCGCAGGACGAATGTGTTAAAATCTATAAGGTACGTGGAGTGCCCATTACGCCGAAACAGATATGCTACGGCGGTGAGCTCGATAAGGACTCATGCAAGGGCGACTCAGGTGGTCCTCTCTTTTCGATCAATTTTGGGTATTACGTACAGTACGGTATCGTCAGCCACGGACCAGAAAACTGCGGTAAGGTTCAGAATTTCCCAGCAGTGTACACTCGAGTCGATCAGTATGTCGATTGGATACTCGACAATCTCAAAGACTAAAGAAAGTGATCCGGTTATAATGAATCGAAAATATTATTCATACGATAGCTAAATTATACGAGAACGCCTGTATAGATATGCCTTTTTTATCTATCTTTTAAATTTATGTAATACTGAGTTATGTCATGTAGAATTTACCAGTGTGTTGAATAATTAATAATACTTATTGTACAAATATAAATATAAATAAAACTCTACTAACCTAAATTCATTACCCTAAGTATAGACATACTGAGACCATACTGCGAATTTTTCATTCCCTGCTAAATCTCGAAAAATCCCATAATTTTATTCTGTGAATTTCGGGTAGTGGCAAAAAAATGAACGTTTTTACCTGCTTCATCAAAACTGACAATTTTGCTTCAGATGTAAACACTAAACTCAAAATTAAACTCAGATATTTTAGATTCTGAAAAATGGTACTCTATTTTTATAATTTATTTAAATTATTATGCAATAAAATAAATCGTGGGAAAAGTCATATTTAAATTTCGAGAAAAGAAATTTTATTTGGATGACTGAATTAGATAATCATAATAAATACTTCTACCAAATTTTTACCGTTACTTACTTACATATAAACAAAAAAATCTAGTTTTACGGTGTCTGTTCCAAGCTGGTATCTTCCCTAATTTATCATATGCTTATGTTTGCGTAGAATTTGCTATAGACGAAACGATCTAACGAGACATGGTAGGCTATCGTCATAGGGATTTCGGAAGATACATGTAATCTAAAAAATAAAGAGAAACACGGCGAAAGAGAGAATGAGAAAGATTAATGCGAGAGAACAAGCGTCCACTGGAAACTACGCGGGATAAAACTGATTTATCGCACAAGCGCCAGATTCGTGGCCATCCTATAAATCGAGCATCAGACTGGCTACCGCTGCAGTTTATGAACGACGAAAAGCCGCGTGTGCCTGACGCTAAAATATAATCAGAGATTAGAACCAACTTACACAGACTACAATAATGTGGATGAGTTTTGTCATTTTCGGTCTGGTCCATATATTTCTTACTGTTCCGAATGCAAGTGCACGTAAGTATATTTATTATGTGTACTAGTGTAAATATTATGTCTATTATTATAGGTATTAGACTTTCTTACGTTGATTGTTATAGGTTGCGAGGGAAATATTCATGAAGTTTTGAGTTTTATAATTTTGCGATTAGAAAGTTTTTAAAATTATAAGTATATCTATGGATATTTATTAATAATGTTCTCATAGTATGGATATGATAAAATGCGTTAGTATTCATGATTGAGAAATCATGACAGCCTGATAAGCTGCTACCTCTTTATTCATTTTCGTACAATTCGAAAAATAATTCTGAAATGTCGCTTTAACAGAATATTCGATATATTATAAATAATAACTTAAAAGTTCTATTCTTCGTTGTAAATCTTTTTATTTTTCCTTAAATAAAATCCACAATAAAAGAGATTTTCACCAATGTAATTCACTATATAATCACTAATTTTGATTTATAATACACTAGTTAACTGGTAGTTGGAAAAGCTGATCTTTGATGTCTATTACTTTTACTAAGAAGTGCATGGATCGTAATGTAAGGTGCCTTTTTCTATTTCATTCATCTATCGGTATTCGAAAAATCCATGACGAGTCGTGACATGCGTTTTTTACCGAATTTGGATTGAGTATTTAGTTTTTTTAAGGTAATCGAAAGCTTCTTGAGCTACTCAGAAATCCGACTTATTCCTCATAATTTTTTGGAAAGTCTTGACTGTTTCTTGATAGTTTATCTGTAATTTGTTGACACATCAGTCAGCTGATATTTAATTTTTGACTACAGCGCCATTTTATCGAACTGTGTTATTGCTTCAAGTAGCTTGATTTTTTTTCAAAGCAACTCAATTTTTTTGAGTTCTCGGAAATTCTTACTTGTCACATCCTAATCACTCTTCGACCAAGATCTTCTCTAGAGTGACAATTGCACTTGTATAGTAATTGGACTGGTAGATATATTGAAGCACCTAGTTGAGAAATCATATCAGTAGCTGGCTCTTATTCAACAAAGAAAGTAATTAACAAGCGCGAATGATGTGTTTTTATTTATATAGCTCATGGACGGGTGGAAGGAACTGCGCTGGGATCTTATTTTTTTTAAAACGCTCGATTGTTTGATGTATACATTTTCTGTATAAAGTTTCATAATAAACTATTCGAATTATTAGATCGTTTGCCAAAATAAAATATCGATTATCGCCATTTCAGAACTTGTATATCCGGAAAATGATGACTGTATATCTCCAAATAGAAGATCAGGAAGGTGTATAAATGTGAAGGCTTGTCCCGAGTTGCTTAACATCCTCCAACAAAAACCACTAACGCAACCGGCAATTAAATTCCTGCAGCAATCTCAATGTGGTTATGAGAATCGTGATCCCAAAGTTTGCTGCACAAGCACTGTAAGTAGAATTTAATTGATTACAACGACGAAATGATTATTTTTAGTGTGTTTTTAACATGTACATATTACATTTTACAATTGTTAAACTAAATCTTATTTAACATAACAAAATATACTCCTCTATAAAAATCAAAACATTTTAATAAACTAATGAATTTAGTTTTATTTTAATATTCAAGTGATTTTTTTCTTTTCTATTACTCTAATACTGTTATATTCATACTATTATAATGATTTAATTGATTATTTTAGATCATTGCAAATTTAATCCAAAAAAATGTTAATTACATTCTTCGTTTTTCAGGATTCTTCAAGACAAACCAAAGACTATCCATTCAAGACTGGCATTTCCGATCCCGTAGATGTTCAGTTACATCCGAATCTTCGGTTGCTAGATCGTCAGAATTGTGGGCCCTTGTACCTTGGTAGGATAATCAATGGTAATAAAACTGAAATTAGAGAGTTTCCTTGGATGGCTTTGATATCATACTCGAACTCCTGGTATCCTTACGCTGATCCAGAATTCAAATGTGGTGGTTCAATCATCAACAAACGGTATATCTTGACTGCAGCTCACTGTGTCACCAGTTTGGAAGCAAGTGAGTATAATAAGTGTATAGAAAATAGCATCTATGATGTTCACTTTTTGATTAGAGAAAAGTATTTAATGATAATGAGAAAACGTTTATTATAAAATTGTCTTATTTCATAATAATTTATTATAAGCTTCTAGAAGAATATTAGAGGTGTTCCGTTATATTAATTTCGTTATTTAGCTTATAATATGAAGCCACAATATTTAAATTATTTTTAACATTTGCAATTTCTGGTATTGTCTGTAAGAATTTTATTTTAGATCCATCCTTATAGAATAAATTTTTGTATAGAAAGATATATAGAATAAAAAAATATATCGAATTTTCTATGAAATTTAATAAAAAAGTAAACATGACTTTCCATACGGAAAACTATATTCATGAGTACAATATATGTTCTTTGAAATTTACGTATAATACCTCAATAATTGATAATTTTTCTAATTTTACAAAAGAAAGAAAAGTTATATAATATATATTGTAACATAATGTGTTATACATATGTATTCAAAACATTTCGAATAGCAATTATATGATAAGATTATATTTATAAAGCGCTTATTATACAATAAGGAAATAAAAAATTAATATTAAAAATTGTTGAAATATTTGCCTATTAGATTTGCAGTTGCGAGGTGTGAGAGTTGGCGAACACGACTTGACTACGGAAAAAGACTGTGAGGGCATCTTTGAGCCTGTTTGTTACAAATATCAGGATTTTCGTATTGAAAGTATTCACTATCACAAACAATATTCACCAACTGAATTAGTGAACGATATTGCTTTGATAAGACTAAACCGCGATATCGATTTAACAGTTGATAATGTAAAACCGATTTGCTTGCCTATTGGTACTACAGTGGAAAAACTTCCTGACGATAAGGTAATTACCGTAAGAGGAGAGGCTGAAGACATTCTAAAGTCTGATTTTTGCTCGCTTCTTATATGAGCAATAAATTATTAAAAAATAATTGAAATACTGGCAAAAAATCTACTTTATTGAAATATTTAAATTATATTTTTCAAATAAAAAAAAAATAGTTAATTTAAAAATTTTTTAATATTAAAGAAATCAAATTTATAAATTAAATAATTTATTTAATTTAAAAATTTCTCTTCCAACAGCTGATCGTAGCAGGCTTCGGCATAACGGAACAAAACAAACCTTCTTCCCAGCTCATACAGCTCTCTTTACCTCGCTTTCCACAGGACCGATGCATTAGTATCTATAAGGAGAATAAGAAACGCGTCACGCCGAAACAGATGTGTTACGGCGGCGTACTCGGAGAGGACTCGTGCCGAGGTGATTCGGGTGGTCCTCTCACACGTCCTACAAAATTGAACTTTGATACTAAAAATGTACAGTACGGCATTGTCAGCTATGGCCCAAAGGATTGTGGAAAGGAAAGGGATTTTCCGGGCGTATATACCAGAGTCGACCAATATCTCGACTGGATACTCGACAATTTGAAAGATTAACGTTGATAATCGAGTTATGATAAATCCAAAATTTTAATTTGATGACTGTGTATTCATGTATTTATTTATTTATTTATTTATTTTTTAACTCTAAAAGTTAGATTTGCTTAATTAATTTTATATTTGCTATTTTCGGGGTCTTTTATCCAAAAATTGTTAGTGTAAAAATCTGTTTTAACAACATATCTTTGAATTTGAAATCTTTTCTTGGTAGAATTTAGTGATTAACGATAAAAATTTTAAGTTAATGTGATTTAAATATTTTTAAACGTAGTTTCCTAAATGGATTTTAATTATTTAAATAATAATTTCTGAGTAAGAAAAAGTATTAAAATTTATTATTTCGATGTTCTTTTAAAATGTAAATATTAAGTTTAAGTAGCTTTATAATTGGTGTTTACTTGTGACTATACAAGAAATTAATAAAGAGAAATACTTATTTTATACAATCACTTTGTCTGATTACTTATGCCTCATAAGTGTTCTGCTTTGTATTTTTTAATAAAAATAGATAACCTACAAAATATTCTTTTAATATAAAAATTAGTTTTTTTTTAAAACTATATATTAATTGAATGGTACCTCAAATAGTATATTACACTGAGGAAATAAAGTAGGTTTTGGGCTTCTTGCGTGTGAGTTGCGTTAGATCAAAGCGAAGGCATCATACACGCACAGGCACTTAACTTTTTTACTTCCTGAGTATAATTTACGATTGTTTAGTATTCCTCGGCGAAAAAGGGGAATCTTTTTCTCGATACCTGGAACAAGATACCACTTCATTTACATGAGAAATACTCCGTCAATCTAGGAATAAAGCCATTAGGCTACAATGATTTGTCAAGAATAAAGATCTCATTTTTAGCTAGAGTATGATAAAAATAACTTATAGAAAATAATTTTCATTTGCGAGTTGTTACAATAATAGTGTAATTTACGTATACACACTTTCGGTCACTGATTACATTACATTTTAATTGTAACTTACATAAATAATAATGAATGTTGCATTGGAATTAGCTTTTTATATTTTCACACGAGGAAATAAAAGTAGTTTAGATTTTTCTCTTTGGAGAGGTAAATGCACCTAAAGCGGGTGTAATGGACTCATGAATGCATGTGTGTTCAGTATACTGTCTCTACAGGTTGACTGGGATTCCCGTTCAGTAATGACAGAGAAAACGACTGGTTCTTCCAAGGTAGTGTACGTCTCTATATGGATTTTTCCTAAAGCCCGTATAGCTCAGTATGTAGATATCGCATAGTATTTAATCATCTACTCGTCTATCGAGAGTTCGGCGAATGATTTTGTGAGTGTTTTGCGCTTGTGAAACCAACATTGAATGACTACTATAGATGGGCTTTTGCAATTTCCTGCTACTCTATTGTTAATATAAAGAGTGCTTGATTTTTAAATAAAAGAAGTTTCTTTGCTATCCACTTTTTACGTAAACAAAACAAATATGAATTTAATTGTGTAGCTATTATTAGATTTATTTCATATGAAGAATTTTAATTGAAAAAATATCAGAAAGTAATTATTACATTTTTTTAAATTGTAACTCTATAGCATCATTATTATATTAGAAAATAAGGTTATATATATTTTCATTTATGAATAAAATAATTATTTTTTTCTTTTAATTTTCTCAAGGTAGAATTAAAATATTTCAAAAAGAAATGTGATTAAAATTCTTCGTCTTTAAAATTAGAAATTCAATATTATCAACACTAATATTTGTATACTAAACAATCATAGAGTTCTCTGAATCAATGAATGATACATCACTTGAAAAAAGAACCGGTAAAGTGATAAATGACAAATCATTCTTTTTAATGCATTAATCAATTAAAGAGCTCTATTTTGCAATAAAAAAACACTTCAAAAAGTAACTACCTCTCTCAACTTCTGAACATTCCACTCTCACGATTTGAAAAATTAAGCGATTTACTATACCAAGGATTTCCAATGAGCAAAGAAAGAGCCAAGCGAGACTCGCGAATAAATTTCACTATGCTCGTTGCACTAAATAATTCATGAACTCCCTGCGCTCAGAATGCAAAGGTCACGCCCGAAAAAATCAGCTGTTAAAACAGGACGATTTGACGCAAATAGGCGTAAATCTGGCTCGACTTCAAGCGAACGGAAAGTTTCCGAAAGTCCAGCTTACAAACACCTCGCAGACTCCTTTTCGAGAAAAGCAAAAAGAAAAATCGATCGAAAAATCCAGGCGGAAGTAGCCTTGTTCCTCCTGCCAGACGAATTGGCCGGCGAGCGAGCTGCTCTCGCTCGCGCCAGCTAGTGGACACTAATAAAAATGCCGTTTACGATTGCTCGGCCGCGGTATTCCTAGATTCCGCGTATTTACCTCTGCGTCCGTCAAGGCTAACGGGCAGATGGCAGCTCTCGTCCCATGAAACTCTGGCGCTACTCGCGCGCGCGCGCTCGGACATCGAGGCGCAAAAAGAAGAGGAGAGGGGAGCTTTAGATGAGACGCTCTGTAGACAGTTATAGGCCATCGTTATGCGGGCCTCGCGGAAGATACGTATAATATCCGAAGAGAGGAAGAGCGAGATAGAGAGGGACGGAGCAATGCGTGCATGCACGAGCTGACGGGAAAACGCGCGGAATAAAACTGGTTTGTCACACGGCGATCGCGCCAAGCGATCCTATATACTCGGCCACAGGTCTGGCCGCCGCCGCACTTTCTGTAAGGCAGAGAGTCGCGTGTGTTCGTCTGCCTCCGAATATAATCAGAAATCGCGTGTCTCTTAGCATGTCGGCAGATTAGACAGTTTTTTTTTTGCGCGATTCAGAACAGACCTTGCGCGAGCAGTAGTAAGAGACGCCGTCTTATCTCGGGCTGTCAATCGTGTGGGCTCTTCTCAAGTAGTAACAGACTGCAACGATGTGGTCGAGTTTTGGCGTTCTCGGACTGGTGCTCATCTTTTTGACTGCTCCGGACGCGAGTGCTCGTAAGTATACTTATGCGTATATCGGCCTAAATATCCTTTGTTTATGTGCGCTGGACTTCCCCGGATCCTTGAAAATTACTCAGTGTGCAGCGTGTAAACTTTTGATAAAGTTTACGCGTGATGGTTTCGATCAAAGTGGTTTTCAGGCTGAGTAAAACTTTATATTAGTCATAGATTTCGAAAAGCTTAGTTCGGTAGCTACTTTTGAATTAATTATTTGTTGAATGAAGAGCACGTGAGAGAAAGAGTTTGGTAACAAATTTATAAGTAATCGGATACGCTTTGTTAATTTCTCAACGCTTAATAAAGTTGTTTTCCATCCTTTCGAAAACAGTTGTAAATTTTATGTAAATTTGAATTTTGTGCATCATAGAGGAAATATTTTTTCTGCTGGCGTGCGCAAGTGGCATTTTAAATCCAAATGGTGACGTATGAAGCAAAACAATTAGATATTCTCTGTTGATGATTAAGTATTTCTGGATCTAGTATATCTTTGTTCCCATAATATGAATGTATACGAGTTAGGTATGAATTGTTAGAAAATTTTTAATATAGATGTGTCAGTGTTTACGGTTGAGAAAACGTGAAGCCTTGATAAGCTGCTATATCTTCGTGCATTCTTGGAAGATGTAGAAATCGATCATAATCGCTAAATCATTAATCTAAATAAAATATGATATTTTATTACTATTTCAGAATTTACGTTTCCTGATGATGAAGGTTGCACATCTCCGAATGGAAAATCGGGAAAGTGTATCAATTTGAAGACTTGTCCCGAGTTGCTTACCCTTCTCCAACAAAAACCACTAACTCAATCGACTATTACATTCCTACAGAAATCACAATGCGGGTATGACAACCGTGATCCTAAAGTTTGCTGCGAAAGTACCGTAAGTAAAATTCCATTACTCTTTTGTTAAACAAGTTTTATGAAAGTAAAGTAAAAATTTCTATAAGTGTTAATAGGTTTTGAAATATTTAGAGAGATACACAGAAAACATATGTATAGAAGTGTGTATACTCCTGTATCTCGAAATATTAACTAACTATTTTTTCCTTTTTTTAAGGTAGAAGTTCAAAAATAATTTTTATGAATTATTGATTTATTGTAATTTTAATTATCTTTTACGATTTATTTTTTGGCTTTTTTTATTTTATGAACAGCTCGCAATTAAATTTACTATAATTAATTTTACAGAACTTTAAATTATATATCTTAACAAAAAACTTTTAAAATAGCTATTACTTGTTCTCTTGTTATCCTTAAAATGGCTTCTTTTTTAAAAGGCCACATATCTTGAAAGCTATTGTCTTCATTGCTCATACCACATACTATATTTACTTAAATTTTTAGCTTTCAATCATCATATGTTTTTTAGAAAAATATGTTTCATAGAAATAAGATAATTATTTAAAAAAAAATAGATTTTTTCGTCCATGATACAAAAATTAAATTTGTATTTAGTTTTCTCCAAGATCGATATAATTGCTTAATTTAAAAATTTAATGAAATTTAATTATCGAATATACTGTATTACGAAAACTCAAATTGTTTATATTGAATTAAAAAACGTTTACGTATTAAAGCCTTAAAAAATTTAACTTTATTCTCTGTAGTTCAATCAGCCGGATCCATCACGACCATCGGGCATTTCAGATCCTGATCCCGTAGATATTCAGTCCCACCCGAATCTTCGTCTGTTGGATCACCGGCGATGTGGCCCCATAAGCGCCGACAGGATCGTCGGCGGAAACAGGACCGTAATTAACGAATACCCTTGGATGGCTTTAATCGCCTACCGAAACCCGAGGCAGTCTTCTGCGAAGTCAGAGTTCCATTGTGGTGGTTCAGTTATCAACAAGCGCTACATTTTAACCGCAGCCCACTGCGTCACAAGCTTGCCTTCCAGTGAGTCCGATAAGTGTGCAGATCAAAGCATTTGCAACACTACCTTTTTGTCTAGAGGAAAGTGGTGATGGAACCTTTTATATTTCATCGTAATATTAAATTGCATGCTTGTTATAGTAGAATAGCAGTAGTAATATTTCAGTTTGGTCATTTAACTAAATAAGAAGCATGGAGTTTGAGATATTCTTAAAAACTGTGATGGCACCTGCGATTCTCGGTAAAAACGGACAAATATAATGTAATTTTATTGATTAAACAGGTGGTGGAATCCGTAAGCAAATCAGTTGTGGCTCTTATCTCTTGCGTAATATTAGTACGAAATATTTACCTTTTCCTCGTGAATTTAATTTATGAATATTAATCTTAACAAATTTCTTTGAATTGTTAAAATTATCAATTCGTAAATCTATGTTAAAATTCATATGAAAATCTATATAGAAATTCAACTGAAAACGAATATGTGGAAAAATATACGGTATTCTATGTTAATTTTTATATGGATATCTTCCTAGATAATTACAAGATTTTTCTTATAAAAGACATTTATTTCAAATATTTTTAAACTCTAAAATATTGTAGTTACGTGCGAACATTGATTCACGAATCACATTTGCTCTCGTGAGAGAATCAACTTTTTCGCACTCCGTGCGCAAAGCTTGTTTTGAACTTGTATCGAAATAGTACATTATGATATAGTATGCATAAGTTACAGTTCACATTTTTTGTAAATTTTTAAAACTTAAATTTTAGACGTGTTAGCATTGTAACAACAGCTTTCGTAACAAATGCTTTAAACGTTAGTATATTTAATTAAAATTATACTTTTAAAAATGAGTGAGATGCAGCTTTATATTTGCTTGGGATTTCAAATTATTCGATCTGGTTTCACCGACTTTTCGGGTATGATGATCAGACCAGGTTGTAAAAATTTACGTTCTAGTTTTTAAAAGTATTATTCATCATATTTTTAGTTATCAATCACTTATAAAAACTAAATAAAAGATATATAACTAAAATTAGAATTAAAAATTGTTGACATTTTTGCACATTAGGTTTGGAGTTGTATGGTGCAAGAGTAGGGGAACACGACTTATCTACAGAAAGAGACTGCATGTTCGAGGGCACCGAAGATGAATACTGTGCCGAAAAGTATCAGGACTTTATCGTCGAATCATTCCAGTTTCATTCTCAATTTTCAAGAACTGCACTGGTCAACGACATTGCTTTGATAAGACTGAACCGCGATATCGATTTCAGGCCGGCAAATGCAAGACCGATTTGTTTGCCTATTGGTACTGCAGCAAAATTCCCAAATAAGCATGTGAGTATTTCAAATAATACATTAATCAAAACATTATTACTAATAATTTTGACGTCCCGACAAAATTTCTATTTCTAATTCAATTAAAATAATTGCTTTAGAAAAGTTTAGGCCGATAATACCTCGAATTAGGACGTATCTATATGTTAACTGCTCGAATTTTTTTTCTTTGAAGAACTTGTACGAGTTCTGAAGCATTAGAATTTTTATTAAAAAAGAAAAAGACGCAAAGATAATGACGGCGAATTCCTTAACACTAAAAAATTAATTATGTTACAAAACTGTTTTTGTACAACTGTTTATAACTGACCCTAAAGCCTCTAAATATTAAGAAAAAATGTATACAGAATAGAAATAGTTTTTTAACATTATTATTATAATTTTAATAGCTGGTCGTGGCAGGCTGGGGCATAATGGAGCTCAACGTTAGCTCTCCCGTAATGTTGAAGCTGCTTTTACCACGCTTCCCGCAGGATCAGTGCGTCGACTTTTACAAAAAGAGAGGCTTCAGAATTACATCCAGTCAGATGTGCTTCGGTGGTGAGTTCGGCAAGGACTCGTGCCAGGGTGACTCAGGTGGTCCTCTCATGGCACCTACTGTCTACAACGGAATTCCGCGTCATGTGCAGTATGGTATTGTTAGCTACGGACCGATGCGTTGTGGTCGAATCGAGGACTTCCCGGGTGTGTACACCCGAGTGGACCAATACCTTGACTGGATACTCGACAACATGAGAGACTGAAGACGATAATTGGGCTACGATGAATCCGATATATCGACCATGTCAATACACGGAGACATACAGATTTGCATTTTTTTTATTTGGTTCTGATACTCATACGCAATACAGGATTGCACGACGAAGAATCAATGTTTTGCAAAGGTCATACTGATTGTAAATAAAAAGACTTGACTATTTTTCAATATAACAGTTGTAAGTTTTTTTATGTTTGTAAATAGTCTTTTTCTATGTAATAATACCCTAAAATAAAAGTTAATTTAACTGGTTAAGATCTTCTTTTACTGAATGTAAACTTACTAATCGATGATTTTAATCAGAAAACTATTATAAGATTGGTTTGTCACGAAACAAGCACTGTTTAAAAACTAAATTTGTCGAGATATTGAGTAAGAATAATTTATTATAATTACTAAAATACTTTAGGTAGCTTTCAATGATATCAACTCTTGTCTTGTATTCAAATATTTTTTAATGCCAAATGAGTTCTGGCGAGATATATTTTAAAGATGCGGCATACTTTTAAATCTAATTTATTGTATTAGTTTAAGACTAAGACTAAGAAAAAGTATTAAATTAAAAAGCGCAATATCGTCTGTTGGTAACGCTTTAATATTTCGACAATGTTCGAAAATGTAAAGCACGAGAATAAAATTAATTGTGATAATTGTTCTTATGCATTTATAAGTTGAAGTTTAACTGTAGGTTTATGGTTTGTATTTATGTGAGGATACGTAGCAAATAAATAAAAATGCTACATTTTACATAACTACTTTGTGCTTTTACCAATGACCTGCCACGTGTTCTGTATTGTCAAATTATCTAGATTTTTCATACAATTAAAATATTAGTTTTATCATTTGCGAAATACTAATATTCTAATACTTAATTGCATATAATTGTATATCTTAAATGTATAAAATAGCATATTATTTTTTTAAAATCAAATGAAAGTGAACAAAAGCGAACAAACTCACTTTCGGCTCATACTACCTCGCCTACGATTCGTACTACCTCCACACTCAAACAATAAAGGTCCACTTATATCAACTTTGGTACACAATATATGTACTATTAATACAATAATTATATTTTTGAATTTTAAAATACTTAGTTTCTTTAATTAGTACTTGATTGACCTAGCCAATTGAGCTAGCCAATTAAATTTATTAGATAAAATAATATAATATTTTTGTAGTGAATAATTTATAGTAAAACATAATATAATATTAAATATGATAAATTTGCGCACCAAGAAATCCATATTATTTTAAAATAATTATTTGCAGTTCTATGTATTGGTTACAATAAAGGCATTTTATAGTCATTCTTTATATAGTATTTAGGCGGTTTTGATACACAGGGCCAGGCTTTATCAACGCTTGAGGGACCTTGATAGTTTTATGGTTAATATTAAAACTTCTAGTCGAGTTTGATGAAATTATTGTATATTTGTTTTCATATTTGATGAAAAAAAATTATCAAATGTACTGTTGAACTTAAAAAATGTTTAGTATGGTAAGTAAAACTTTGATTTGACTACAAAGGAAACGTTAACCTTATTGGGTTCGAATTAGATTTCTTTATTCAAGTAGTATATATGTATATATCTGTATATTCACTATGGAATAAACAAAGTTTTATTACATAGGTTTACTTTCCAGAAATATTCGTTAGAAATTTTTTTTAATTTTTACCCACATGTAAATCACGCTTTTAAGTACTAACAAGATGTTAAAAAATTTAAATATATGAAAAATATTTGGATTAAGAATAATTCAAAATTCTTAAAAAGAATCTTCTGACATTTTAGGACTTTAAATTTCTAAGCTGGAAGTATAATTTTCTTGTTTATTTATAAAAGAACTCCTTTACAGTTTCATTTTCAGATGCATGCTTATTGCGCTCTTAGGGTTCTTTGTTGATCGCCAAGTACATTCACTATGATCTTCCGTCGTACCCTCAGTACCGTAAGTCTTCTAACAGCTCAGCTGTTTTAATGATACACACCTTTCTCTCTTCTATCCCTATTGATTAAATAACTAAATCTCAATGATTTGTTCAATGATTCAAGGGCGCACGAAGAACTCACAAAAGAATCCGAGTTGGTACGCGAGTTGCTGTTGAGGCTGATATAGGAGCATGGGCTCGAGAAAAATCGCACGGAATAATTAGTATTATTTGCCGCACGAGCAGCACACTCACGGCCATCGATATCTATATATATTCGAGCACGAGCCTGGTTGCTGCCACACTTTTTGTACCGCTAAAAGTGGCGAGTGCCTGCCGCCTAATACAACCAGAGATCGTGCGCTTTCTAGCATGCGGGTAGATTAGAGACTTTATTACCCGATTCAGAATCAGTCTAGCTAGAGTAGTTACAAGATACTGCAACGATGGGGAAGCCTTTTGCCTTTTCTGGAATAGTGCTTACATTACTAATTATTACGGACTCCAATGCACGTATGTATACGCATTTTCAGGGGTGGGCTAATTTAGAATTTAATTCTTTAAATGCAAATACAAAATACATGTTGTAAAATAGAGTATTTAAAATAGTTTTTAAAATACTATATTTAAATACTTTAGATAGAAAAAATGTATTTTAAACATTGTATTTTAAAAAAGTAATTTAAATACTTTTGAAATTTACTTTTGAATTTTGATTAGTATAGATTTGCGACTAAAAAGTTTTTGAAGTTTAGTACTTCGCGCTAATCCTACAAAAGTTAATTTTTGTAGCTTTTTCTGACTAAATTTTTAATACGACCAGAAAAAAAGTTAAACAGCACATTTACAACTAATCAAATAGACTCGATCAATTGAGCAATGCTTTTTGATACAGTTATTTTTTATTCTTTCGAAAACAGGTATGAACTATTAATAATTGAATATTAGTGAATCATTAAAATCTTTTTCATAGTTTATAAACAAATATGTTTTAGCTAAACGTGATGTTAGAAAATTTTACATAAATAAGTCGAAGTTTACGTTTGAGAAAAAGTGATGTCTTCACAATCCACTATTTTTTTGAGCATTCTAAAATGATTTGAAAATCGATTGCAACCTCTCTCGATGGTTCGTTAAAATAAGACATGATATGTTTTAGAATTGATATTCCCGGACGAGAACGACAACGTCTGCACGACTCCAGATAGAAAATCAGGAACGTGCATAAATTTGAGGACTTGTCCCAGTTTGCTTGAGCTTCTGCAACAAAAGCCATTAAGTGATTCGAATATTAAATTTCTGCAGCAATCGCAATGTGGTCGAGAGAACAATGATCCGAAAGTTTGTTGCGAAAGTAATGTAAGTGAAATATAAAATTTTAATTATTATAATAAATTTACTACCTTTAAAGTTTAGTAACGCTAAAAGAATAATACTATATAGACATTTGTTCTAAGGGATTTTTCGATTCCAATATGTAAAGTGTTATAAGTTCAACTCAATCAACTTACTGTTACTTTTATTTCCCTTGTGAATTAAGTTAAATATTTTTTAATGAAACAATGAATTTTAATTTATTCTAAATGTAGCTATTCTCTAGTTTGATTTAACATAATTTTAGGAGTGTACGAGTACTCGAAAAATCGAGTCACAAATCATAATGAAATAAAGCTTGTCACGAACAAATCGATAAAATACTGTATGTTTATGCACCGAAGATACGACTTTTTTATTTGGAGTCGACAAAATATTTAAATTGTTATTCTCTAGTAAAGTTTGAATGAATGTAAAATTGATATTTGATTCGATGATTATGAAACTAAATGATATTATTTAATATATTCTTCTAAAAAAGTTTAAATATTCACAGTAAAAAAACATAATTTTATTCTTCGTAGAAGAATCAGCCAGACCCCTCGACACCATCGGGAGCTTCAGATCCCGATCCCGTGGATGTTCGGTTTCATCCAAATCTTCGTTTAGTGAATAACCGACAATGCGGCGTCATGAGTGGCGACAAAATTGTGGGTGGAAACAGAACCGAAATCAATGAATTCCCTTGGATGGCTCTAATATCTTACCGGAACTCCAGACGGCCTTCATCGTTAGATTTTAACTGTGGTGGTTCAGTCATTAACAAGCGGTATATCTTAACCGCTGCTCACTGCGTCACCAGTTTACCATCCAGTAAGTTTTTTAAATTCGCAAAACAAAGTTTCTACTCTGCTTTTTGCCTAGAAAAAATAATGATGTAACCATTTACATTTGATAATATTGCAAGCTTATTTGACAGCAGTAACGGTAGTTTAGTTTCACCGTTTAATATGATAAAAAGTCACGATCATTGAGATATTTTTTGGGAGTTCATGACACCTGCGATTCCTGGTAATAAATGACAGGCATCAGATAAAATTTCATTGATTATACAGGTGGTGACTTTTGCGAATCAGTTCTGTATATTATCTCTTACGTAACCGATGAAAAATATTTTCATAGATTTCTCTTGAATTTTATTTGTGGGCATTGAACCTAAATAATTTCTTAGCCTCTTTAACATAATACGTGTATAAATTCTTTTATTAATTCAAACGAAAATCATATTAAAAATCGCCTTTCGGAATATTGTCGGAATATTCGCAATATAGGAATATTAGCTTTCATACACAGGGAGAAACTTTATTTTTTTACAAATTACTATTCTATTTTATAAAACCGTACTAGATCTGCTAGCTTAGAGAATTTTTAAAACGTTTTAATCGTATTATTAAGGAGATTAAGAAAATAAAAAATCAATCTTTTAAGATTTTTTTCATATTCATAGCTATTTTACAAAAAATGTAGGCAGATTTACTTTAAGATTAGTAAAGTTTCTTAAAAATATAGATTTTTACAGTCTATTCTTGATTTATAAAACAATATATATACGGAAACTTTTTCAAACAAGTTTTTCTCATGGTTTTCTGTATGGATTCTCAAACATTCATTTATTTGCTTTATAATGTTATCAATGAAAAATAATTTATGGTTACAATAGATTCATGGTTCATTGGTATTTTCAGACGTATGGATTTATACATATAATTAAGATCGATGCGAGAATCCGTATGGATATTTTTGAAGAGGGAACATTGAAAAATGTATTCTGCCACTTTGTTGATTTAATTAACGCATTCATTGAGTACAAAAGGTACCAAATCTTTTAGACACGTTTCTTTAGTTATCAAATAGAGACAACACTGGTATATGGATTAATCATAAAAGATTTTACTACACACATAAAATATATCTTGTGAATATAAATTAAAGTTAAAGATTTTTGGAATTTTTACGCGGCAAGCTTGTGCTTAGGATTTTGTAAATATATTATAATATTATATATTATATATTATATTATAATATTCTGTATAGTTTCCCTTAAAATTATAAAAAAGGATTTTTTTGTATATACAGTTACCAAACACATATAACAAAAATGATACATATAAAAATAGAGTTTAAAATTTTTGTCATGTTGCTCATTAGATTTACAGTTGTACGGCGCACGAGTAGGCGAGCATGACTTATCTACAGAGAGAGATTGCATGTTCGCGGGTACCGAGGATGAATACTGTGCTGCGAAGTATCAGGACTTCGTCGTTGAGAGTTATCAATATCACCAACAATTTTCTAGATCTGCTCTGGTGAATGATGTCGCGTTGATAAGGCTGAATCGTGATATCGATTTCAGTCCAGACAATGCAAAACCGATTTGTTTGCCTATTGGTTCCGCGGCGCAATTGCCAAATAAGAAGGTGAGTATTACAGAAAACCAGTTTAATTAAAATATATTTACAGATAGAGAGGTATTGTAATTGTTTAAGGTATCTGTTTAGATCCATATACTTCTGATTGTAATATCTACGAAGGCTCTCTTCTACTATGCTTATCTACGTTAATTAGAAAAAAATAATTAATTTTAATTTTAACTTAAAAATCTTTTTTATAATAGTTATAAGTTTCACGCATTTTTATATGTGTATAATGCAGCATAACTGTAACATTACAAGTTTTATCACATCGTAGCACTTATCATACGTAATTTTTATTTACTTATATTAGCTTATATTACCTATTGCAAATTTAGTATTAAGACTTAATCTTCTCTTCAAATTTATCCTGAAAAAGTGTTTAGTTATTATTTGATTATATAAAGTTATAGCTTCGTCGCCTAATTTTTCTATTTTTTTAATATTTGCGATAGCCTATAAAGTATTAAAGTTATTTTTGTCTTTAAATATTTTCGAAAAGAATTATAATAAAAGAAATTTCTTAACGTTCCAATTGTTTTTTCCACAGTTAATCGTAGCAGGCTGGGGCATAACGGAACTTCACGTGAGATCAAACGTAATGATGAAGCTTCTCGTACCTCGCGTCCCGCAAGAAAGGTGTATCGATATCTATAAGAGGAAGCGCCAAACTATTATACCGAAACAGATATGCTACGGTGGCGAGTTCGGCAAAGATTCGTGCCAGGGCGATTCGGGTGGTCCTCTCATGGGGCCCACCGTTGTTAATGGACATCCGGTATACGCGCAGTATGGTATCGTCAGCTATGGGCTACTTCGCTGCGGCCAGCAGGACTTCCCGGGCGTGTACACCCGAGTCGACCAATACCTCGACTGGATACTTGACAATATCAGAGACTGAAGATGATAATTGGACTTTAATAAATCTTATACAGAGATAATCACAGATTTGCATTTTCTTTCTTTGGCTGTTACAATTCAAGGGGCAGTGTACGATTTGTGTATTAAATAGAAGATGCTGATTGTAAATAAAAAGATTGACTATTTTTTAGAATATTACTTGCATTTTGTTGTTTCTTTTTTAATGAGTCTTTCTTTATGCAGTTATACTTTCAAGCAGAAATGAGATGGTAAGAATTTATAACTAATCTGAAGCTTTTGATGAAAAAGTTTTTTGACTTTTCGGCCTAATCAAATAAATGTATTTGTTTCAAATTCGAGTTGCAGACCCAGGAGGCAATTTTTAAATCTAAAATTAAATTAACTCTGACTCGTTTTATGCCGATAAAATAAATGTAATATTTATTATCTTAAATTCTATAAAAAGTAAATTTACAATTGGACAATGTATCTATTGTTCTAAACATATTTCAATTATTAAAATATATCCTTTCATCTAAAAAGAGATTGTTTATTAAAAAAATTAATTTAATTTATAACATGTGCAACTACTTTTCTTAGAGATATCCGATCTTTCGTCCAAAAAGTATGAATTTCTTTTACTATTGAATATTTTAAGTAGTACGATATAATTTTTCTTCATATGCCCTTACTTCGCCACGATCCCAGCAAAAAGTTATGCGAGTCTAATTTGCGGTTAATATAATCAGAGATTGTGCGCCTGCTAGCATGTCGGCAAACTAGAGATTTTCTCGTGAGACTCAGAACTAACTTGACGCTAACAGTTATAAGAGACGTCATTTATACTCAAGCTGCCAATGAAAGCGCTCCTTACAAGTAGTCACACAAGTTGCAGCAATGTGTACAAGTCTTGGATTTTTGGCGTTGGTGCTCGTCTTTCTGAGCGCCGCAGATACGATCGCAAGTAACTATCTAACGTCATAAAAATTATTTGTTCATATGAGATAGAATTTTTGAGAGACCTTGAAAATTATATAGTATGTGTAAAAATTTTTATCGAAGTCGCGAGTCAGTTTGGTAGCAATATTTTATACATCACAAAAGAAACATTTTTATTGCTTTTGCTTAAAGGTGGCATTTTGAATTAACACGGATACATTTTGAGCAAAACAGTTATTTACCGTTGATAAATAATAATACTTAGATATTGTGATTGAGAAAACACGAGGTCTTATAATTGGTGGATCGTTCGTCAATATTAAATATGATGTCCTGTTTTCATTTCAAAATTCATGTTTTTAGATAATAATGTCTGTATTTCGCCGAAAGGAAAGTCAGGCATTTGTATAAATCTGAGGACTTGCCCCGAATTGCTTAACCTTCTGCTACAAAAGCCACTCATTCAGTCAACTATTAAATTTCTGCAGCAATCGCAATGTGGTTATGAGAACTATGATCCCAAAGTTTGCTGCGAAAGTGCTGTAAGTAAATTTTTTTTTTATCTTAAACCCATTTCTATAAAATTATTGAAAATGTTACGTGACTCTAAAAAGTACTAATTATTTATATTTAAAAACGCTTATTTAAAAATTTATTGTAAATGCGCATATAGAACTTTAAAATGTTTATCGATAAAGCCAATAATTTTAATTTTACAATTTAAATTTTACTAGAGATTAAGTTTTACAAACTAAACTACGTTTGTAATTTTTAATTATTTTACACACACTCACACACACACACACACACACACACACACACACACACACACACACACACACACACACACACACACACACACACACCTTTGTTTTTGAGTCTTCTTTTTTGTTTATGAAAAATTTTGTGCGTAAATATTAAGTAACAGAAAATAGTTTGTAACAGTATTATTTTCAAAATGTAAAAATAATAATTTTTTTATAGAGTATTGGGGCAAGATTCCACAATGTATAAGTATATATATATTTTATAAGAAATTGTAGTTTCGGCATTTTAGAATTTACTAAAAAAAAAAGAATAAATTAATATATATAGCACTCAATAAAAATATAATTTCTCTCTCGGCAGTACAATAAGCATCAGAACTCTTTGAGACTATCAGACGTTCCGGATCCTGATCCTGTAAATGTTCAATTCCATCCAAATATTCGGCTGCTTGATTACCAACATTGCGGCCCTATACAACCCAATAAGCTCTCAATAGGTGGAAATAGGTCCTTAATTAACGAATACGCATGGATGGCTTTGATCGCCTACAGGAAGTCTAGGCAACCTTCCTCAAAGCCGGAGTTTCTTTGTAGTGGTTCTGTCATTAACAAGCGCTACATTCTGACCGCAGCCTACTGCGTCACTAGCTTGCCCTCCATCCAGTCTGGTAAGTTCGCAGAACAAAGCATCTGTAGCAGTAGTAGTTGTAATAGTAATAACTGATGGGACTAGTATCAGTAGTAAAATACAGTAACTAAATACAGAATGTAAGGAGCTTTTGTGTACATCAATTCTACTTACCATCTCTTGGGTACTCTATAAGAAAATTTAAAAAATTTTCATAGTGAAGTCAATGTATGAATAATGGTTTCAAAATGTGATTTCTTAGACCCATTGGCAAAATTCATATTAAAATCACATAGAAATCCATATTAAAATATATTTAAAAGTACATATAAAAATTCATTTAGAAACGTCATATGTACTTCCATATAGATCCTCATATCTCTATTTTCATATGATTTTTTTTATAAAATACGTTATGGTCCCATATAGAATATATTGAGAAGATTTCTGTTTATTACTTATTATAATTTAAAAATTGTTCGAAATTTCAAAATACCAAGACTAAACGTTTCTACACAAAAATTTGATTTTTGGGATTTTAAATACATTAGTTAATCTATAATAAAATTTATAAAACTAAAATTAGGTAATCACAGAAAAAGCGATGTCTTCTCCATACAAATTTTAAATGGTTATTTTGGATTATATTAAGAATTTAAAGTGTAAGGAGAAAAATTTATTTTCCTACAGTGAGTGCTTATAATAATTTTCTGTGTCTTCGTTTATGTGGAAAATATAAGAGCTGCTGTATGTATCAATAATTATTTATGTATAGATACTTACTAGTGCGTAAAATAATTTTAAAAGAAATTTTTTTTATCATGTACACCTTATAAAGTATTTGTTATAAAAAAAAAGATATAAAGAAAATTATGATTGAAAATAATTCCTATATCTACACATTAGGTTTAGAGTTGTACGGCGCAAGAGTTGGCGAGCATGACTTATCCACAGAAAAAGACTGCATATTCGAGAGCACCGAAGATGAATATTGTGCCGAAAAGTATCAGGACTTTCTCATTGAATCTTTCCAATTTCATCCACAATTTTCAAGAACAGCATTGGTGAATGACATCGCTTTGATAAGACTGGATCGTGATATCGATTTTAGACCGGATAATGCAAAACCGATTTGTTTGCCTATTGATCCTCTGGCAAAATTTCGTTACAATAGGGTAATTAGCTCAGATAATGAAGTCTATTAAAATATAGCCACATTTGAATTAATCAGTTAACAATAAATTCAATTTAATTGTTTAATTAGTAAATTGAGTATATTATAAATCAATCATTTATAATGGGCACCTAAATAAGGTGGACTTTCTATAAATCGAGCATAGGGAATTAGACTATAATCAGAAATTTATAATTATTTAAATTATAATTATAGACTTTTATATTATTGCTTTCGATTTTATTTCAATTTATATTCTAAAGTTACCTAGCTTGATTTATGTAGTTTTTTATGAGTTATAATTATTAAGTTGGCAAACAAAAATGAATAAAAAATGAATAAATATTATCAAACGTACTGATAGAAGATATCTATTTCATTAAAGTTCGATATGTTTCAATAAAACTTATAGCTATCATATTACTTTTCCAATAGATGATCGTAGCAGGCTGGGACATAGGGAAATTAAATGAGAGTTTATCTGTAATGTGGAAGACAGCTTTACGTCGTTTTCCGCAGAATCAGTGCGTTGTCATGTACAAGACTAAAGGCTTACGAATTACGCCAAAACTGATGTGCTTTGGTGAACCTGGTAACGATTCATACCAGGGAGATCTGGGTGGCCCACTTATGGGTATCAACATCGTCAATGGGAAGCCCTGTTTCGTGCAGTACGGCATTGTCAGCAACGGCCTGATGCGTTTCCGCCAACTTAACGAGCTCCCGGGCGTTTACACACGAGTCGACCAATATCTTGACTGGATACTCAACAACATAAAAGATTAAAAATGGTGATTGGACTATGTACTTTTGCCCAAAGATACAAAAGAAGAAATAAAAACACTTGATTATTATTTTTATAATGCTTTTATAGTTTTTTTATTTTTTTGAAAAGAATATTTCCGTTCCTTGAAATTATTACATAAAGTAGAAATGATATAGTCAAGAAATTTAGTAAGTCTAGATTCTGGAACTATAATGAATAGTACGTAGCGAGTATAAATAGTAGAATAATATATACTATATATAATAATAGAATATTACGTAGCGAGATTAAAAAGATGTGACTGATATTGTACTTTACCAGTCCAGGAAAGTTTTTTATTTTTCATCATACCTCAGCTGGAAGTTTTATACACATTTTACCGTCTGAAAGTAATTTATGTTATATACAACTTCTCTGTCGCAAAACGTGCATGTTTTGGTGAACTTTCGGTCATAATAGAAAGTATAAGCATACTTAACCAAATTTTTTATTGTAACTACAATTTTAAAATTTTCAACACTTACTTATTAATATATAGGTGAACACAGTCTTAAAGATATTTACCAAGGTCAGATAATTTTTTATCTGACGGTATACGCGCATACATTGGGTACCAATTTTGCGTAGCATACTTTTATCAAAGTCTTATGTACATACATAGAAGTATAATAATTGTAAGTGACTAATTTTTTATAGGTACAGTACTTGAGAAATGATTCTGATTTTCGCATGACTCAGAAACGAGCTGTCGCGAGAAGTAATAAAAGACGCCGTCTACTTTCGAGGCGATAGTCGTGAGCGTTCCTCTCAAGGAGTAACAAACTTTAGAAATGTGGACAAGTTATGGCTTTTTCGGGCTGGTGCTCATGTTTTCGATTGTTTCATACACAATTGCACGTAAGTATATATTTACATATTCTGGGATAAATGTCGTTCGTGCATAAGAGATAGCCTTCTTTGTGACCTTGGAATTTTATGTTAATATATTTTTCGGAAAGGGTAAAAACTTTAATCATATGTAGATCCAAAAAAATATAGATTCATGAGGTAACTATTTTTGATATTTTTTTAACGAGTATACACTTTCAAAGATAAAGAAGATGAAGGCTGTAAGTAATTTTAGAAAATTCTCCATCTTTTTGTGGGGAAATTTTAAATTTTGCGTCAATTCAATTTACATGCATCATTAAGGAAACATTTTTTCTAATTTTGCACGCAAATCATATTTTAAACAGTGATGTATCAAGGAAAATTATTTCTTATTAATAATCAATTAGGTATATTTTTGAATTTATCTTCTCAGAATGTATTAGTAAATGCATATGAGTTGAACATAATAAATTTTATATGAATGCGTCAACGTTCACAAATGTTAAAGTGAGAAGCCTCAATAAGCAGCTTCTTTCCGTGTATTCTTGGACCTAAATGAATCGATCAATCTATTTTAGAAGCTACGATTTCGAACTTTAACAACTGCACATCTCCGAATGGCAAATCGGGAAAATGTATAAACTTAAAGACCTGTCCTAAATTGCTTAGCCTTCTACAACAAAAGCCATTAACTCAGTCTATGATTAATTTCCTGCAAAAATCACAATGTGGTTATGAGAACCGTGACCCTAAAGTTTGCTGCGAAAGTGCCGTAAGTAAAATTTGAATTTTTTTATTTTTATAATTAATTATATTTTATAATTTCAAATCATTATTTTAAAAAAAATTAATTTTAATTCATATTTTATAATTTCAAATGGTTATTTTTCAAAATTTTTAAATGATTATTTTCAAAAAATTTTAAATGATTTTTCCAAATGCAAATTCAAATAATTGTAAATGGGTTAAAGAAATGTAAATTAATCAATTAAGAGCTCCAAATACTACAACTTTCTTCTTCGCAGTACAACCAAACGAATTTTTCGATGTCGTCGGGTGATTTAGATCATAATCCTATTGATGTTCAATTCCACCCGAATCTTCGACTATTGGATCACCGCCGATGCGGTCCCACCACGCAAGACAAAATCGCAGTCGGGGGTGGCAACACAACCAAAATTGACGAATATCCATGGATGGCTCTGATAATATACCGGAAGTCTAAGCAGCCTTCCTTGAAGCTGGATTTCCTTTGCGGTGGAACTATCATGAATAAGCGCTACATCCTGACCGCAGCCCATTGCGTCACCAGCTTGCCTTCCAGTAAGTCATGTATTTTAGAAAGAAAATTATCAATCGTTTATAATAAAAAAGAATATATCCAAAACTATGATTACTATACACGCCTTGTTTCCTTATTAGCATTGAAGCTGTTTGGTGTAAGAGTAGGCGAACACAACTTATACATGGAAAAAGACTGTATGTACGAGGGCACCGAAAATGAATATTGCGCCGAAAAATACCAAGATTTCCTTGTCGAGACTTATCTATATCACTCTAACTTTTCAATAACTACATTGGAGAATGATATTGCTTTAATAAGAGTGAACCGCGATATCGATTTTGGGCCGAAAAATGCAAGACCAATTTGCCTGCCTATTGGTTCTGCAGCAAAACATCTTGGTCGGAAGGTAATTATTTTAGACAATCAAACTAAAACATAGTTATTATTTTGCGTTGAATCAGTTTAAATAATTTTTAACTAATACTCTCAGAAAGATGAGTTATTTATGTTGCAATTCAATTAAATAATAATTCCAAAAACGAGGCGGAGTTCCTGTTGAATTGTATAGATTTTTAATTAGGTCCTTACTTGGCCTTAAGACGTTTATATTTATCTAATTTACTATTATTTTTAAACGGATAATTTAAATTCCACTTTCGTATACAAATTATTTTTAAATTAAAAAAAAAAAAAAATATTGATAAAAATGTTAGTGGATATTTACTTCATTGGAGTATATTTGATTTTGTTTTTAAATAAAATTTTTATCTGTCCTTAAAAATGTTTATGTTTTTTAAAAGAATTCTAGAATTAATTTTTTTTTTTAAAACTTGTGATTTCTAATAGATGTATATAGCAGGCTGGGGATTAATGGAACTGAAGGTGATCTCTCCCATACTGCTTAAAGCTGCTTTACCTCGCTTCCCACAAGATGAATGCATCGACATTTATAAAAAAAAGGGTCTGCGCATTTCGTCGAAACAGCTGTGCTACGGTGGCGAACTTGATAGAGGTGCATGCAAAGGAGATTCTGGCGGCCCTCTCATGGCGCTCAGCATCTACAACGGAGACCGGCGCTACGTGCAGTACGGCATTGTGAGCTATGGTCCTCGGAGCTGCAGCCATCTTGAGAACTTTCCAGGCGTGTATACTCGAGTCGACCAATACCTCGACTGGATACTTGACAACATGAGAGACTAAAACCAATGATTGGGTTATGAAGAATTCTATATAAGGCGAGGTTAGTAATCTCTTATGCTTGAAGAAACTCATAGAAATTAAAATTTTATTTTTGTTTTCGTCTGTTCCATGTGTCATGCAGAATCGTATCTATATGAATTTATTGCAAAAGATCATGTATGTACATTATAAATGTATATACATATACACTTGACTAATTTTAAGTAAAAAATTTGAATACTTTTTTATATCAGAAAAGAGGCCTTACGTACTTTTCATAAAATAGGTGAACATAATACGAAAAATATTTTAAAATGAAGGCAATTATTATAAAAAACTAACAGTGCAAGTTAAAAGCTTTTAGAATTTGTATAAGATTTTCAATTGCGAAAAAAAGAGCTGATAAAGTAATCAGGAACTGGTTTTGTGAAGACATTTTCACAAGTGTAATTTGTAATGATTAGTGGAGATACTGTAAGTAGTGTATTTAATGGGTTCATTTGTTTAATTTTAGATTGGTTACTTTTGGGGTCGCATACCAAAACATTTTTTAACGTCTAAACCAGTTCTGAAAAGATAACTTTTTTATTCAATATTCTAAGGCCAAGAGTTAAATTAACATTTTTAAAAATGGCGTGATACTATATATTTTTGAATATATATAAAAATCTTTAAATTAACATAAAATAAAGTGCAATGATAATAAATTGAATAAAACGTCTCGTTTTAATAAATCCCTGTTATTACAAGATGGTTATTTACAGTGTTCCATATTGATAGTAATAAAGGTTTTGTAAAAATTTAGAAATTATGCAGTTTACATTGGTGAAAGATGTTTTTACAATATAAATATACTTGATCAGAACATATGTTTATCAAATTATACAGATAATAACGTATACAGTGTTTAAATTATGTTATTTTAAACAAATATTTTATGATAAGCAAACAATCACAACAACAGCATATGAGATCCTACATAATCTATACAAAAAGCAACGAAATTGGAGAAAAAATCTATAACATTATAACAGTATCTATTAGAAGATGATTTCTACAAAAACCTTATTTCGACTAATATAAACATTTACTAGTAATATTCATTAATTTTTACTAAAATGCCAATAAAGCTATTCATTTAATAGCAATTTTCTTCAAAACTTCATGTAGCAAAATTACGATGATCAAGAATAATTCGCTTAGTAAAAACAATCAGTCTATCAACATTTCAGGATTTCAAGTTTCAGTGCCGCAAGTATGCTTCTCTGAGTCGCAAATATGCTTTTGCGTACCGCAAGTGTGCTTGTCCGAGCCACAAATATACTTTTGCGTGCCGCAAGTATGCGTTTCTGCGCCGCAAGTATGCTTCTCCGTCCCGAAAGTATACTTTTCCCTTCGGCAACTATGCTTCTCCGTGGCAAGATCTTCTATATCGCAAGTATCTTTTTCACTGCCGTAGTTGCGCTTTCCCTCCTTTTTATAAAACATCTCCTTCTCAGTCTCGTCCTCCAGTGCGTGCTTTTCGCGTTCCTCGCGCTCTCTGCTAGTCGCCGAGTCCATTGAGAAGGCTCCCTCGTCGTACTCGGTGCGTCGCAAGTCTTCGATCAGCTCGGCAGTCTCGTTGATCGAGACTTTTTTCTTCTCGGCCGCTGTATGTGCAGGTGGTGTCACTGTAAATTTCGGGGTCGCTCGAGAAAGCGTAGCGGTTTTTTGCGAATTGTTGGATCCCGACGACCTGCTCAGTGATCCAAGGGTGCCCGAGGAACTGGTGAGAGAGCCGGAATTGGGACGCGAGCTGCTGCCGATGCTGGCGTAGGAATCGCCGCTGCTTGAGCTCTGGGGTTTGGACTTCTTCTTCTTCTTTTTTTTCTTGGGGCTGGTGCTGGGTATTTTGAAGAGCTCCGGACAGAGCCGCATCGAATTCTGGAAGCTCTGCAACATCATCTCATCCTCAAGACGAAGCGTCGTAGGCGTGAGATTGGTGATGGTGCGTGGAGAAACATTAAAAAAATGACGCTAGCTTAAGATCTATGATGGTTTGAGCGTACTGGTGAATCTTTTGAAAGCAGCATGAGAGTCTAATATCTTTTAGATACTTAAAAGGTGATATTTATTGTAGGTAGATATGAACATAAGTGCAAATTGCAAATCTATAATCTATTTTGTCTACTATTATTTAGCTCTAAATATATTTCTAATATGTCTATCTAATGTCTATCTAACATTAACGGATAAAATTTATATGCCGATAATTTTATTATTCTATTACTTTACAAACCACTTTTTGAATCAACATTCCCCAATAAAAGCACATTATCAAATAAAAGAATCTACTAAAAAGGAACAATCAAACTGCTTGACTAAAAGGTTCATTGGCTTTTCGCTAAACGGTAGAGCAAACTATAGAAACACACAATCGGAATTGAATATGAATCCGAATATGAATATTTACCTGGGAGTATCGCTCGAAGAGGGTCGGTATCCGCGTGACGCGATCGAGCATCATTTCCATTTGCAGCCGATGCCGCTCCGCCTGCTCCCTTGCCTCGTCTCTGCGCAGGGCCGCTCGAAAGTCCAGATCCCGTTCGTGCTCATGCCTTATTTATAAAATTCATAAGCAGACACGCACCCGTCAGAAATTTACCCCCAATTTGCATACGCGCTGAATTGTTTCAAAAGATTTTTCGTCCCAGTGTAGAGACTTTTTTTTCTAACAATTCAGAGGATATCCGTACAGAATTATTAAGACTCACCTCGCAGCGGATCGTAGAGCTCTCCAGGCTGGCTTCCTGCTAATTAGGGCCTTGCGCAGTCTCAGCATCTGCTCGCGGCGCTTCTCCTCTAGTTGCTCCTGCACCTCGCGCTCCAGCTTCATTCTAAAATGATCCGGTATAGATGAAAATTTGTGTTGGACGATTAGCGTGGAAATTGAAGAAAAATGGGTTCGCACATAGTTTGAAGACTGCGCAAGAGGATTTCTCGGAATAATTGCCGGCAATTAGTTTTAACGAGCTATTCGAAGGAATTCGAAGAGCATCGGCTAATGTATAAATAAGAATAAGAGCGGCTCTCGATGGGTTGCTTAAATTGAAATTGACAAGAGCGGCAACGAGCGCGGAATCCGATTGAAATTTCGATCATGTGCTGATTTTGGGTGATGTAACGGGTGAAACTATTAAGA
>JAPYZA010000425.1:0-45412 GCA_030522685.1 Eupelmus azureus
CACTTTTGGATCTTGAAATACGGGGTCGAAACAATTTCGCATTCTGTTAGATTGATCTAGAAGAATGCTTACGCGTTTTGTATATATATGTGTGTGTACACGTATGAATGTATGTAAATATTTATATAGATATATATTCCTAAAAAGTAATTTTTAAATTAGTGGGAAAAATGAACTTTTTTCCTGTTAATTTGCGGGAAAAATGATCATTTTTCCCGCTAATTTAGATAAGCGGGTAAAAAATTCTTTTGCCTCGCAAACTAATTTTCGGAAAAAATATACTACTTTCGCCCCCTATTTCCCCTATTTATTTATTAATTCTTCACAGAAAATTTTGTTTCAGAAAAAAATTCTTTTAATTTCACAAATATAAACAAATTTCAAGTCAATTAAAATTCAGCATTTAAAAAATTTGTAATAATAACATTAAATTCTGTAGAAAATTGTCAAATAAAGTTCTGACTAAATCTATCAAAATCTTAATCTCAGCAAAAAAGAAAATACTGGAAATACAATGTTCAACAAAAAATTAATTTGCGAATTTCTAGTTAAAATACACATACTTTCGGAAAATCATGAAAAACTTTTTTTGTGATTTTTCGCCGTGCATAACCAATTTATAAAAATATAAAAATTTTAAAATCTTGATTTTTAATTTGTATAATATGCTGTATATTTTACTTATATCTTAATCTGATGTGAAAGTTGCATTGCAATAAAAAGTAAAACTGGCCTAGATTCGAACTTTTTAAAATCGTTTAAAAGTCATAGCAACTATATTGTGTATTGTAATATCAGGTCATACCTTTTTAAAAGTTCATGATTGATATTCATTGAAGGTCTATTTCCATAATATTTTTGATTTTTCTGGTTTGCTTCAGAAATACATTTATTATATTTTTCATAGAACAAAAAAAAATAGAACGGTAGATATTTTATTATTGTATATCGAAGTACATACACTTATAAGCATCATCACATGTTTTACATATTTAGTGTTTCAACTTTCATTCTTTTCTATTTCATTTAATATTTATCCGTCGTAATAAATTTAATTTAGTCCAGAAAAAATATGTAAATATCACATTTATAAAGATTTAAAAAAATTATACTTTTCTATTATTAAATTAATTTTAAAGATTTTTATACATATGTTTTAGTTATGTAGAATACTAATAAAGGTAATTAACTTTCAGCAACTATTTTGATATGCTACATGCACCTTAAACTACTTTTTTTGGTTCGTGTCAAAATTTTTCGTTTCATTTGCTAAATTTGCAAACTACATATAGCTGCTCTGTTGGTAAATCGTTTGAAGCGCGTCAGAAAAATGTTACAAACCTCGTGACGTATATCGGCACATATGTACATTTATATTCACGTGCGCATTGTCAGACACGTTCGCGCGTATAAAAGTCATAAAAGTCATTTACATTGTTCATTTACGAGCAGCTCGAAACAAGACTATCAGAGTCCACGTATGCGCACGTCTGTACTTTTGTAACGCAATATGTAAATTTCAGGTAGCAAACTTCGTAATAACGAGCGTGCACCCTTATTTTCATAAAAATTTTGATGTATGGATCATAAAGTTCTTAAGTTTTTATAGCAAGGATCGCAACTGTCTGCTTTTTATTTACTTTCCATATTAACTTCATTGTATTTCATTAATAAAAGACAAAAAACGATTGAAATTTCAAAAAAAAAAATTTACGTTTCTATGTATCCATAAATTAATATCTATGGAATATTTACATAAGAACATAATTCATCCGATCAACCTTAAATTAATATGCACTTAAGTAACAAAATAAACTGATGCACATGCGTATACACCATCAATAACATTCAATCCCGCCACTCCGGAACAAATCGCAGACAAATGAACAAACCGACTCCGTTGAATGAAATATTTACTTTTTATTAACTGCGAGCCGTGAGTATACTTAAATATCTTTGCCGATCAATCGCAGCCAAGCCCTCGGATCTCCAATTTCAAATACGCGTCCATTATTTTATTCAGGCTTCCCGCAAATGACTTCATTAAAACGTGATGCTTCCTGAAATCGATCCTTCCCGTCACGGATGCATCGAAATTTATTACGTGTACCAAACACAATACATACACGTGAGCCACCTAATCGCGTCTTTCAATGATTATCTCTGGGGCCGGCAATGAATCGGATCACCGGCGACCGAGGCATTTTATCGCATGACGTATGCGCGAGCACGCGTATCGCGTATCACGGAATGTAAACCTGTCGGCGCGGAATGATCGATTATATTCCGAAACGAGTGGGTAAGCGGGCATAAGCCTAAACCCGCCGATTTATTTGCCCGGCTTTCAGAAAACCGAAAATAAGCCTCGCCTGTTTACCCTCTCTACGGTGAGTAAACTTTTTCCCGTGCCTCGTCCGCTATGGCAAAGGATTCGGGCTGTGTTTTCGAAAAGGCTTAGAGCCGCAGAAACGATTCTGTTAACTGACGTCCTCTCTTTTATTCGTTCATCGACTGACCATGTGTGTTTCGCTCGGTTCTTTATAGAAGAGAAAAATGAAATGAAAAAAAGCGCGCCGTTTGAACTTGCGCGCAGACTTCAAAGCACGAAAAGTGCATTATGTCCTTCGTTTATCATGCGCGCACTCCTGTACATCCCGAACAATCAACCGGCCATTCCTGTCTTTATCAACATTCTCCCACCAAAGAAAGAAAATTTTCGCTGGGAAATAAAATCAATTCGCTTGTTTGTCAAAGTCGAAACAACGTCGATAGTCTGGTTAGTCGGTGTTTTTCCTTTGGCTCTACTTTTTCGAAGTAATTTTTCCAGCAGAAAACGAATCAATATACGTAAGAAATGTAAATGCAGCTAATAAGCTGCGGCAAAAGGCAGCCCAGCGCGAGTCGATATGTCAACGCTGCAAATACGCGAAAAACGTACCGCCAGCAACGAAATGACAAAGCGCGCTGATTATTTTTTCACCTGAATACATGAAAGTATTGTTACGCGCGGCACAGCAAGACAGCTGGAGAAAAAGACAAAGAAATTGAGATTTCCTTTTGTCTGACATTTGCCGGCATCGCAGCATCACAAAGCCCCTATACATATATCAGTGTCTCTCTCTCCTTGTTGCATATCTGATACGCTGGCCGTCGATATCGATCACTTCATGAGGCACCTCGTCCCGACCAAGTTGCAATATCTCAGTGAGAGTAATTATTGCTCCCTCGAGCGCCGCGGATGGGCCGCTTCTCTGTTTCTGCGCGCAAAACGCTAAATGAACCGGGTAATAAACGTAGTTGTTAGTTAATCGCCTTCCTCGGAAAAGGGCAAGAAAGAGTCTTGCAGATATGGAAATGAAGCCACGAAAAAGTGACTCGTGAATTTTAATGCGCGCGATTTAAGAGGATTCCAATTTACAGTGCTTTTTCGTATGAGAATGAAATTATTCATCGCTGCGATGACGAGCGATGAAATTTAGAGCCGCGCTGAATGTAATGAATATTTTATTTCGATGGAAAATACTTTCAATCATACAAATTGAAAACGTCAATTGGGTCGGTTTGCTATAACCTGAGATTCTTGAAAATTTGAGATCAATAATGCAGCTCTTTTTTTACAAATACCTGTAAGTCACATTTTCGCTTTGATTCATTTTTTGTATTCACAAAATTACGAATTCATTCCTATATTTTAACGTTTTTTCACAAAAGAAAATGCACTAGACTTAGCAAAAATGCATTTTTAAAGCAATTTTGACGTAAGAACTGACACTACCGAGAAAGAACTGTCAGTCTATATTATATTTACGTGTTCTAGCGCAAACCGCAAATAAGAATTTCAGCGGATTCACAAGTGGTCATCGATCCGATTGTTTTTGGTAATGGTGCAACTTGTCACTTTAAATATTTAAATAGAAACGCAATTTGATTTTCTATAAATTAACCTGGTTAAATATAAATGTTACTCATAAAACTTGAATGAATTCGGAAAATGTGGAACTTGAAAAACGGAATATACCACAAAAATTTTTTTAGATGACTTCAAATGTAATTTTTTCAACAATCTTGTAATTTAGAAAGTGCATTGTTAATTTGTAAAATTTCTAAGACTTAAAAAGTTGCACTTTTTGCGAGCTTTAATAAACGATGGAAAGCTAAAAAATCTAAAAAATGTTATTATTGCAAAACGTACCTCTCTAAAGTCGCTAACAATGTTTTTGTTTTAGAATAAATAAATATTATCCTATAATTGTATTGGTATTTCATATTTTTAAAATAACTCAGATTTACAATAATTTATTAGCATGGTATTTACACATGGTATTAATTATGATAATTGGTTAAAGCTTTTACGCCAGAATAGGAACTCCAATTATAATAAATTTTGTTAAGTCAATGTTTGATTTACGTAAACTTCAATAACGGTATATTGACGTAAAACATTTAAACTTAAAAATCAATAGTTAAAATTATAAAATCAATCACTATGAAATTCGTTCTTACAAGCATGTAAAAATCATTTCGGAGTACATCAACATGAGATATAATATTTAGTGTCCCTCAGAATACAAAAACTCATGATCTTCCGATTCGTCCAGAATTCAGTAAAATCCCTTATACCCATGAGTTATAAAATATTAATCTTCTCGTGAAAAAGTCATTTCCGCTTCGCCATAACCAGCCCTATATATACATATCTCTTTCTCATCCGCTGCGATAGACAGGGTTGCGGCACAATACAGTTGCTAATGACACGAAAATTCGTCTAATCGGCCGGATTCGCGCGTGCCGGTGGCCCCTTTTCGCGCAAAATCCATTTTTTCCCGATAAGATTACGTCAGCAAGCAATCAAGAAAACCTCTTTCTTTTTCTCAAGAGCTATAGCCGCGCCGGAGAATATCTCCGGGGAAGTATCCGACTATGAATACTGATAGGCAGAAGAGAGAGAGAGAGAGAGAGAGAGAGAGAGAGAAAGAAAGAGAGAGAAAGAGAGAGAGAGTCTCAATGACGCTCAATAGATATATGTATACAGGCGGCTAAATGTCATGCAGACTCGAAAGTCGTGTATCGAAAGCCAAAGCAAGGTGTACGTATAGATGTATAGGTATGAGAAAGCCCGATATGACTTCCTCGTCCGCGCGCGGAAAATGTGTCACCGGCTGATGCATATTGTCAACTCGCGCGCTCTCTCGGCTAGCCTTTCCTCTCTCTTTCTCGCTCTATATGTATACATATATATCCATCGAGTGGCTATGTAGATTCGAGGGTACTGCGAAATTCGCCCTTCGCTTTGACTTCATTTCCCTCTTTTCGGACTTACGATCGACTCAAAATTCAAATGGACTGTTTCCATTTGGCTAGCTACGGATTGATGGCCATCCCTTGAAATTTCATTTCAATCTTATAGGTATATACTACATGTATGGAGAATGAAAAGTTAATTCTAGGATTGATAACGGTGATAGTTAAAGATGAAATATGTACAAAATATACTCGCGTAAAAACAGAGTGAAGCTTTAACATCTTCATAATAACCACTTTTATGCGGATAAAGTAAACCAGAACAAAATTTTATAAGCTGTAATCTAGGCAAAGAAAGAAAAAGCATCTCGTTAACTAGCTTGTAAAAAATAATAATAACTCAAAAAAAATCTTATTGGACTTTGAAAAGTGCATTTTAAATTATTTTTCCAGATTTCCACGCTAATGATTCAATCACGTATACCGTATACAAAACGTGCCCTTATAAAGATTAAAATAGAATTAATGATACTTATAAAAGCCCCGGATAAATAGAAAAATCCGATATTCAATGCGTTCGATCGTTAAAACAAACAACTAATTGCTTCTTTAAACTTATAAAGAATAAGAAATCAATAAAGCGATTCACATAATATCCTAGTAAACGAGCAGCCGCATTTCAAATCGTCGAAAAAGCAGCGAATCCTCGTGAATGCTGCCATCAAGCGCGAGCGCACACAAGCAGCCAGCGGCAGATATTAAAGCCAAGCATAAGCCGTATTAGATCGCAATCGCCCATTCATCCTTTGTCCCCGAGACATTTCATCCCCGAAAGTCAAAAAATCCCGTCCCTTCCCGAGCGAGCTCGATCCTCGGGCCGCTTGTGCAAACAAATTGATGGATACCCCCCGGGGCGCTCCACGTTTAATGACCCTTCTTTTTCTATTAACGCATTATGCTTCCTTCCCTCTGAGAAGGATCAATCATTTATTCCATTATGCTGATCCTTTATCACTTGTCAGGCCAGCATAGTGCGCTGCTTTTCGTGACTGCCGAGACACACGACGAGGGGCTCCCAGAGTTTTAGCTGCCAAGCTTTGCCCGAGTGATCAACGGGCTGCTACGCGTACAGTCATACATAACAAAATCACGAGGTTCGCTGTGTACTTTAGCAAGAGCCCAGCGAAACAACGATAAGCACTTGAGAGACAGAGAGTGAAGCTGCCAGAACGCCTCGCTCTGCATACACAGGCTGGTCCTTAAACACGTCTATGCTTTGTGACTCGGTAAATAATAATTAGGTTATAGCGAGTGGATAAACACCATGCCGGGCATAAAGCCCAAGACTGGCGATATCGCGCGAGGAAAGGTTGACACTCGCGAGACGCGCATACTTGATCCAAAGAGAGAGAGAGAAACAAAAGACACACGGCAAAGTATCGGTATTGTTCATTTTTCAAGTGCGTTGCGGGGGCATCGATTTTTCAAGCTCCGACACATGTACACCTATACCTACCCAGACACGCACACCTCGCAAACACACCACGCACAGACACGAGAGCCCTGATCGAATCGTGACGAGGCAGGCTCTCGTCGCACATATAATATAAGTTAGCCGGCGGCGTTCTCTGACGTAGTCAGGCGTTAACCGACGCCTCTCCCTCGCTGTATACACCTGCGCGCCGTTATACCTACTCGATGCAAGCGCGAGCGCCAAGCGAAAAGCGCCACGGGGGGATGATCCCTTTGCCGATAGGCGCAAGCCGTCACCGCGCGTACCGCCGACGGCACCTATATGCTTGCCCGCTCGAGCGAGCCTAAACGCCAGGCGTATATAGCGGCTCGGCCTCCCAACTTCGTTTACATCGCTGACCCGGAGGAGCCGAGTTATGCTGCGGCCAATTTTTTTTTTCTCGCGCCTCTTCCTCGCTCTTCTTTTGCGCGCGATGAGCTCTGATCCAGCTTCGACGGCTTTGAGCGCGCGAGCCTTTTTTTTTGCGTGAGGACGTTTAGAACGATGGCCGCTTCTGCGCGCTTTTGTGCTGGGTTTTGCTTGCGCGTGGAGAGCTGGCTATTTTTTTATCGAGTGCTCGTGTTTGGATTGTTGAATGCATTATTTTTCCAACGATAGTTTGGTGATGACGGTCTGTGTTGTTTTGAAATTTTTTGATCGATCAAAACAATCGGCGCTTCGAATGGGATGAAAATAACTGGTTTCTTATTATTTTAAAGTTCTGAAGGACATATTTTTGCAATTTCGGTGGTGTTGATCAAAAGTTTTGTCAAGACCTTTCCAGAATTCAACGGGTAAAACTTTTAAAAGAATTCACTCCGGCAAACGGTAAAAAATTTTGAAAAAAAATTATCAGTTTAATTTAAAATATTTTAAATGTCACATGACAAGAATTTTCAGTGGAATATCGCAAAAAATTTCTTGCCTCAAATGAAAAAATAAATTGTAACAATTCAATAATATACTTCGATAGGAACTAATAGATAATAATCTAATAATAATTTTTCATATTGTTTAACTTTAATACAAAGTATAAAATCAATCACGTTTTTAATTTATGTTGTGCATGTTTCCTATAATTACTTACTTAGAAACGTTGCACCTTGGATCGAAATCGGAATGCTCCGCTTCGATTTTTATCGTCAGAATTTTATACTTTACTTTCGATACTGCAATAAAAAGATGATAGATATACCAAGTGCTATTTTTATTACATCAGATTATATAATAATATGCTATCTGAAAAATTCCAATAAATGACCACGACATAAAAAGCTTATTTAAAACTTATACTACTAATTTATAATAAACGACTCTTGTGAAAATAACATGGAATTACTCTATTGATTATACGATGTTTCTATAATAAGTAAAAAACTCTAAATGGAAAAGTTAGTAATTAGATCAGTTTAGACTGTGCTCCTGTACATCTGAAGGGAATTTAATGCAATTTAGTTTTCACGACGATATAAATTACACAAGCTCAGTAACTTTTACTCAATCGCGCGCTGACCAAATATTTGATTCGCTGGTACCGTTTACAGATCCGTTCGTCTCTGTAACTTTTTCAGCCAAACTGTGTACGCTCTATATTGTTTTCTTTATTTTTACTGAAATTTAAAATTTACATGAAATATATGAACGTTTTTTGCAATACTTTTGTTTCATGTCAAATTATATTTTATAAATTTATGTTATATAATTAACAATATTAAAAAAAATATTTTTTTGTTTTAATTAAAATACAAAAATATTGTTAAAAAATAATTTCGAACAATGATTACAAAAAAATAAAATTAAACATATTTAGTTACACAATTCTATTAAAGTTAGAAACATAAGCTTATTGCTGATAAAAATAAATATAAACCATTAAATTTGAAAAAATAAAGATGGTAAAGACTTTATCTCTCTTCTCGATCAAGTAGATAATGGTTATGCCTGGTTAGACACGCAATTAAGATATATCCATGTATGATCGCTGACCGCTGTAAATCATATTGCTCATATTTTTAAAATTTTTATCCTACAAAAACTCTAAAATCTTTACTTTTAAAAGACTAACGCACAAAACTCCTCCAACTCCTAATCCTGAATTTTTCATTCCCCCCACACGTGTACCACAAATATGTGTCCAATATTCCAGCCCCATGAGATAAACGACATTATAATCAAAGTTCCAGAGAAAAGCATCAGCGAAAACTATCGGAACGTGAGGTCTCGCCGGCGGCTGGGACCGGAACTTTGTCGCCAACACACGAGATAGTTGCGCTAGTCGGTCCGATGTTTGGCTAATTTCGCCGGTCGAGTGGTCAGGTTCACCTCGGCCCTGCACGTATATACAGAGAGAGAGAGAGACAGAGAGAGAGAAAGAGCGAGCTTGGAGGAGGAAGGATTTACAGTGCAAGTCGATTGAAAGCGATGACGGCAGCCGGTTTCATTACGCGAGCGCGGGCGTGCGCACCTTCAATAGAAACAGAGAGCCAGGCGAGGGAGATAGAGCGCCGCTCCACTTTACTTCAGCCGCCGCCTTTGACACGCGCTTCAAACATACAAATCGCCGCTCGCTCGCTTAAAGCGGCCTGCTGTCGCAGAAATCGAGCATCCCTCGCCGGAGCGTGTAATAATGCCAGCTCCCCAGCAGTCGAGGCAAGGCCATTAAGAACGGCAAGACTGCAGAGAGAATCAAGTCTTTTCTCTTACGGAGTACCAGAGAATAACGAACTTTCGATCTCGCCAATGCGGGAGCTTGCGTGGCTTTGAGTATGAGCTTGCGGCACTACTTCATCTTGAGGATGCTTGTAGCCATCGCTATCTATAATATTTTCTTAACCGATTTGTTTGTTTTGCGGCGAGATCAAAGGGACTCGCTTTCAAATGCTTCAGATGAATTACGGACTACTTTTTATGGTCTAGTGCGGCATGGTAATGCTTTATCCATTTTTAACCGTTTTATAATAATTTTGATAATAAGCTAGAGTTTATATGAATAAATTAAATAAAATTTCTTTGTCAAACAATATTGCCATGGAATTTAATATTGAAATTTTATAATTTCAATAACCCAAAATTAACAACATGTAATTTAATTATTATTGTACACAAGATAATTTATATATTGATCATGAAAAGTATAAATATTGAAAAACAGTAAATATCATCGGTTTTATTGTATTGTTTTGTGTATAAAAGAAACCTACGGTATGTAATGATAATTTACATTTTTTCATTATTTTACAATGCAACACTTTAATTCTATTTTATTATATTATAAAAGAATTTTTTTTCTTTTAATTCTTCTTTGCACGTCAATAGTTTTAATAAGTAGAACGGAGGTACTAGCATTTTTTTCTCCATTTGTGTCAAAGTAAGCCTAAAAATATAAGCAACGCTAACCTCTATAGATTTACTATATCTGGAGCGGAATTCGAATTTCTTAAAAAAAATAAACAACGTTTAATTAAAACAATGAAATAAAAGAAGTAAGTCTAGTTAATTTTTCGAAAAATAGTCGACCAATGAATTGCGTCGGCATGGTATGCATATATATCGCGCTTGCTTCTTTAAAACAAATTCATTGTTACACCTAATGACAACATGAATACGTTCTTCCTTAGACTCGTAGAAAATGAAAGTTTTAATTAAAAATTATATGAATCTAAACTGATGCACAATACATTTTTCTTGATATAACGAGCATTAAAGTTACAAATTAAAGGGCTTTTTAACTAAAAACTTGTTGCTATTATTATTATTCGAAAGCCGCGGTGCCGTATCGAATTCCAATAAACCTTCATCGCGCAAATTATTTGAAATAAGAGAAAACTTTATATTGAAAGAGGCAAAGAGGCGGCCAGTCGTTAGAGAGAAAAAAAAGGGGGTCTCAGCTAGAAAGAAAAGGCAAGCCCGCGCGAAGCTGGCCACTCGCGGCCTTTACTTAGGTAAAATGAAGCGTAAAACAGAAGGAAAAAAGCAGAGCGCCGAACTCACCTCGGTAATCAGTGAAAATATCGGACTTGCTTGCAAGACTTGTCCAGTTCTGCCTGGCTGTTTCTCTCTGCTTCAGCTTGTCGAGCTAGTAGGCCAGACTTGTAGTAGTAGTAGTAGAAAAAAAGCTCCTCTTGCCCCCCCGTGACTTATCGTTATCCTACAACTACTATGATTATAGAGCGTCAGGGCTCTAGCTCTCGGCGCGAGCCCAAGTCCTTGACGGCATAGCCACTCTCTGTGCCGATTCTGCGATCGAGGCAACAGGCGGCAACGAAGGATCAGGTGTCACTCTTAGCGATCGGCATGATCGTCGTGCCAGCAACAGCAGCAGCAGCAGCAGTTCGACGGGGCGCGAACGAGCCATCACGGCCGGCGGCGCACCGGCGTCGCCGGGCCCGCGACGATCCCCTCGACATGTCGAATCGGTCCCTCTCGTTACTCGCTCTACATTCGCCGACACGCGGGGGAGCAGCCACGACGACGTCAACACGGACACGCGCCGAGAATTGAAGTGAGCGCGCGCGCGCCGCCGAGCGACCTTCCAACCTACCTTGCCGCGCGCCGCCACCACCGCTGCTACCGCGCAAGCTCTCGCAAGCTCCCTCTCTCACTCTCACCCTCTCTCTCTCTCTCTCTTGCACGCGCAAGCGGCGAACTACATTTTTAGCCCTCCTCCTCCCCCTGCTCTCTCTCTCTCTCTCTCTCTCTCTCTCTCTCTCTCTCTCTCTCTCGACATATAAAGGGAGAGAGAAAGAGTGGAGGATTGCAGGGGATAGGAAAGGAGGAAATCCTTTCGCGCACTGCATGTGTGTGTGTGCGAGGGGATGTGCGCTTGCCTCCCCCTTTCCAGCCCCGCGATGCTTTTTTCAGAGGGAGCTGGAGTGCCGATCGTCGGGAGATAACTGCATGCTGTGTACTACGTGCTGACGAGGACGACACGTACGCGCATCGGTATGGGACGCGAGATTCGAATCGAGACGTTGTTGTGCGGCCCTGCTGGAGATGTGAGAAATTGAAAATTTCGGAAAACTCGATTCGCGATTTTTAGGAGATTGACATTTTATACGGGATAAGCGATAGAGAGTTTAATTTTTTTATTTTTAAAAAGCAATGCAACAGAAGGAATATCGTTGCGAAATTTAAGACAACGGAAACATTGCGATAAACGGATTTACAGTCGAGCACACCTGCTACATGGCACGTGTGCTATTCAGCTTTGCAAAATGCAGGCAATTTTTTTTCTTGGATAACATAGTCGAACATACTAGTTTGTTTATTTTTTCAGGAATATATAGATGTTAATATTATGCCTCATATATTGGCACAGTTTTAGGTAAACATCATCGATCCACCAACTTTTCAAACGCACTTCCAGCAGCTTACAGCCGTTAGTCACAATATCCACGCAACTTTTTTTTTTTTTTTTAGTCTGAAAAAAAAGATTTTAAAAACATAGTTTCGGAATTCGTACTGCTCGATATATCAGGATAAAAAGTCAGATGGGAATTTCTTCAACAAGTCGATAATACGACAGTGGCACTGCATTCTTAGCCGCCGAAATAGATTTTTGAACAATCCTATTTTGAGATTACTTGTTTTTCATCGCGCAAATATGTTTGATAAACATATAATTATGCGTGACGATTTGACGATTCTCTGGAGAAATGTTATATCATGAATGCAAATAAATTGACTGGCAATCACTTGTATACGAATACTTTTTAATCACTTTATTTCCATGCATTTTAAGATAAAAATATACACAGCTTTTTAAAAAATATTCCTATTTCACATATTTATTTAATTCCATTTCAAGTGAGAACCAGTGATAAAACATCCAATAAAATAATATTTTATACATGCTTATAAGGTAAGTTTATAAAATTTTATTTAGAATTAAAGTTTATATGAAATAAATGTTAAAACTCTTTTAAATTGCACAACTTTCATGCCCCTCTTATACTTATTAGAATTATTTTTTATCCATAGAAAAGTAAACTGCATGTTTAATGAAAACTAAACTAGGCATAAAAATTTAAGTACTATTTAAAAATATAATAAAACAACGTTTGAAAAAAAAAATATAAGTATAATAAAATTTATTCGTCTAATTAAAATGAATTTAAATAATTTTTTAGAAAAGCTGAAATGCTATTCTTTATAAAATTCAGTTTATTTCCTTCGTCAGATGTGGAAATTGTATAAAAAACACAAAAATACTAAACACTCGCAAGTTCACATCATTCAGCGAATTACCACATATTATTCATTCTGCAAAGTTTATGCATAGGACTCATTGTTGGGCATGAACACGCGCATCGTGATCTCGCGTATAACTAATTCGTATGCAATAATGCGACGAGCTTCTCGGGATGTCGGGCAACGTGCGGTTTGACATTTTCAGCGCCCTGGGAACTGACTTCTTGTCATGGATATTTCGTGTCACCTGTTCTCGGCCCGCAAATGAGATTCGCCCGTCGATAACTGCTAAGTAAGACAAGGTTTTTTGCACATTGGCTAATGATTTCGCTGGAACTTGAGTAAAAAATTGCTAATTTAGAATCGCAGGATTTCAGGTAGAATGAGAAAACGGTCGAGCTCAGAGAATGGACCAGTATTTGATGTGATTAATGTGGGCTGTAACGAAGATTTCTTACCATACCCAATATCCTTTTCACTGATTTAATGAAGTTCAATCTTTCCAATGCTGTATTTGTCTTGAGCACTCCTTACTTTAACAAATAACTTGCTTTAAAATCATTTGCTATGTTTTATAGAAAATCCATTCATTAAGACGTTCGAGCCAAATATCTATAACTTAATTTTATAGACATAATAAAAATAGAAATTATACTGACCGCTAGTTGTACACTATTAATTTACATATATTTCTGTTGAACTTACAATTTTTGAGAAAGGCAAAATCAAAGTTCTCAAATCGCAAAATTCTTTGGTTCTTTTGTTTTGACCTAAAACATATATCCAATAATCATATTGTTATATCTTGTTATTATCTAACTGTTATAAACTTGTTGAGCTCTTCTGAAACCCGGAATAAGTCTCCGGAGTATATTTTAGTAAAATTTTCTTTTCATGGAAATAGTTCAAGATTTTTTTAAACATTCCAGTCTGAATTTTTAAAATGTCTTTATTTTTATATCCGATAGATTGGAAAAATTATGAAATACAAAAGATACTTCTTTATAAAACGAAAAGTTCACAACAAAACATTTTCATTAGTCACATAGAAACTAGATAAAAATTCAATAAAATAAAATAATTTATGTATGAAAATGCTCTTCCTCACCTCATTCATGTGAGATTTTTAGTAACGTTTTGATTTAATTGATATTTTGAATAGTATCGGTAATCGCAAATTATCGAAAGAGTTTATTTGCACAGGCATAAATTAATTAGCTTGTTATTCAAGTATTACAATGCCTAGAGCGCAAATAAAATGGTCTGCTGAATTCGATCTACTAGCTTGTTTCCACACGCTTCATGCAGAATGACATATATCATTTACAAAATCATTTCTAAAATTTGTTGAATACAAAATTATGGCTTCAACTTTTGCACTTTCTTTAATCCTTGTAGAATAATAATATATTCAATAGTTTATAATTTTTGAAAATTCATTTTGAATTAATGTTCTATTTGTCAAACGAAAAACTAGATTTTTAAGAGAGTATCGTGCAATTTTTTCGAGTTGGTATTATTTTTTTAAGTATTTGAATTTGAATTATCTTAAAGAAATTCCTTTTTATGAAACTTCTTATTTTTTTTTTAACAAGTCTCAATTGATTTAATAATTGTACCTATTACATTTTTTAATTACAAACTTAATAAATGTGTTAAAGCAAAAAATATATATTTAATTTGTAATTGTTAATTTTGTTTTTATCTAATTAGCATATTAAAAAACTTATATCTAGTCACCTTAACTTTGTGCAATATTTTAAAAATTTTGTTTCACAGTTTGTTTGACACAGTATTTTGAAGTTTAAATTTATATCATATAGTTTGCTTTATTATTACACATTTTTCTATCTGTTATATTGACATCTTTAATATCGTTGTTACACTATTATTGTTAATTAACCCTGAAGAGGAGGGTAGTGAACTCCTCGAAAGGTCGGCAATAAAGATATGTTCAAACGATATCATAGTTTGTTGAAGAATGCTTCTTTATTAATTAAACACTTAATTTATAAACGCTAGAACAACTATCAACAAAAATTTATTTACATTTAATATTCAATAAGTCAATTTATTTCTAATTAAATTTTCTTGAGTCCTATAGAGCTTTAACTGTATAATGTAAAATAGCAATGCTAATATAAAAATGCAGAAATTAAAAGAAGATTACTTTTAATATTTCAAACTTTCTTTTACGATCGACTCTACCGTTACCGTTTATATAGACTTATTTAAATGATTCCCTTTGAAGATACACATTTACCATAAGGAAAAATAATACCTTTTAGCATGCACTCTGATTTTTAATATTTAGATTTTATATAAGAAATTTTCAATTTAAAATGATTATCCATAACAGAAACTTTTAATTTGGTAAATTCAAAATCTACAAAGTTGGAAGAAAACTTATTAACAGAATTAACGGGTGAACAAACAATTGTTATTATACTCATTTATACACACAATAAACGCAAAATTTAAGGCTACAAACTAGTGTATTGGCACATTCGTGTTCTATTTTCTCTCAAACGATCGACATAAAACTTCTCGTATCGAATTTTATTAAAATGACTCAATTTCATTTCTAGATGTTTCTTTTTAGTACACAATCATATTCCATTACGTGTTTCGAATTGTTTTTACGGAAACACTCTTCTCCAGCTCAATTTTAATAATGCAAGCATTTGAAAAGAGATCGAACAAAGAAACTTCTTGCTCAATAAAAGTGAAACAATTGGCTAGGGCAGCTGCTGATAGCATTTGTGTTCTTACTCCAATAAGTGTATCGTTCAGCTACAAGTCCCGTAATCCCAGCTTGAAGGTTTAACCTGAAAAATCATGCCAGCCTGAATGGAAAAGATTTTGAAAAAACATCGCATACTAGAGATTTGAGCGATATTGTACGCAGACATACCGTCCATCTGTGTTGCAGCTTTAAACCTGGCGACGTTATTTTCGTCAGTGTCCATTGAAAAAGAGTCGCGAACCGCGCGGCAACTCTCAGGCTAGAAAGTCAGCTCTCTTTCTCACTCTCTTGTGCGCGCGCGCGCGCAAACACACACACACACACACATACACACACACACACACACACAGAGAGAGAGAGAGAGAGAGAGAGAGAGAGAGAGAGAGAGAGAGAGAGAGGGAGAGAGAGAGAGAGAGAGAGAGAGAGAGAGAGAGAGAGAGAAAGAGATAAAAAAAAGAAGACGCACGCGCGCTCCCGAGAGAGCCACCCTCCGCGACGGCGCGTCACCGCAGCTGCTGATAGACAGCCTGAAAAGATCGCGCGTGACTCGCGGAGTGTACTTTGTAGCCAACCGCGAGCTACGCGAATCGATGATGAGTACAATTTATCGAGCGTCACCTGCAGCAGCGAGCTTTTTGATGATTTATAAAATAAGAGATGTGTTCGGCGTTCAGAGCTAGCTGATAATGAGCTCGAATACTTATTGATCTTTAAAGAAGCGTTTATTTTAGAAGTACATACAAATTTTTTTTTTTTTTAAATTGTTCAATTTGTTTTAATTTTTTATTTTTTGTATTCTTAATTGTTAAAATTGAAAACAAGCAAATATTAAAATTTCAATACAATTTTCTTTAGTCGGAATATTTTTGGTATACAAAGGATATTTGTAAGTAAATAAAACTAGCATTAAATGGATATTTGTAAGTAAATAAAACTAGCATTAAATTCATGCATTAAAAGTAGAAAAAAAGAAATACTGTTATACAATATTACGTATATCTATCAAATTTCAGACTTAACATTGCTACTTCAGTCATTGCATCTTTATTTAGAACAATAGTATTCGTTTTATTTTAACTTCAAAAGACTTTTATAAAGACCCTTCGTATACACATTTATGTACTTGATGATGTAGATGGGGGGAGGGTCGATCATTTTACGTTGTAATCTAATACAGCGAAGGAAATTGGAAGACGATAGAATCGGCCCGACAAGGAAGTCGAGGGAAAAATCTGTCTTCTCACTAAAGGATACACAGTTTAATATTTACTATATAAAAATTTTAATTCAAATTTTAAGAATAGAAGCAGTTAATATAGTTTATAGGTAAAGTTTCCATTTTTTGGTAAAAGATAGAGAAAGATCAATTTTTACAAAAGTATTAATAATAAAATTTTGTAATAATCTATTTTTAGTCTGTAGTACATACTCGACAAATTCAACAATGACATAATCGTAGGGAGAATAAGTTTTCTGCAATAAGTTTTCTCGAGCGTTTAGAAAAAAATTTCAAATCTAAAGTTGTTTCCAATAATCGACATTTTATGCAATAAATTTTTATTTCATTCAATTTCTGTACCCCTCATGTAGGCGAAACAGAAAAAAATATAAAAACATAATACACCACAAAAGTTTCAATAGCCCTAAACGAGTCAAACAATTCAAACGCTCGTGAAAGTTCGACGAGGTCCAGCAGGCACAGTAGACTAACTTTTGCGCCGAGATTTTTCAACGATATTTCGCACTCGCGGTCACTACTATACACACTTGCCCAGAAATCACATATAACCATGACATTACAGAAAAGATGGAACCTTTTACCTCCGTTCGCGCAATTCCCCAACTACAAATTCAACTTGTCCAATGAAATTACGAACAAAGCAGGCCCAAGTTGGTTTAAATAAGCGAGCGGCAGGACCGAGCAAAACCAAAAAGGGATACGAGTGAAAATTCTCCGGCGACAGTTGCGCCAACTTTATTCCAGCTGGCTCTAGCTGACCAAGCGCAAAATTATCCTTCGCTCGCACGAAAACCATTCAATCTGATTTTCGTCGCGAGCTTGCCTATCTTGAGAAAGGGTAGACATTGCATGGAGATGGAGAGAGAGAGAGAGAGAGAGAGAGAGAGAGAGAGAGAGAGATGACAGCCAGAGCTTTCAAGCTTGCAAGCGCATAACGAAATTATCCCACTTCCACGAGTAGGCGACGCCGTCGGTAGCTGCGCCACTACGACAGACAGTTTGCAAAGGCCGCAAGCAAAACGCCGGGCCGTCGTCGTCGTCGTCGTCACCGTCGTCTTTGCGGGCCCAGACTAGCACACATGCGCGCGCGCTCGCGCGAGCGGCTGAGGTATAGGGCGGTGCATTAAGTTTCAACTGCGGCAAATATCATTTGGTCGATTTAATGCGATAACAAGGTCATACATGTAGCGCGAGCGAGCACGTTGAGGAGTCATGCTGCTTCTGCTGCTTCTCCAGCTCTCTCTCTCTCTCTCTCTCTCTCTCTCTCTCTCTCTCTCGCTCTGTCGTTTAGTCGTACGATCCTAGCTCCGATAATCTCGTCAGGCTTGTGACGTGCGCAGGGCTTTGGCAAGTGTCGATGAAAAACGAGACAATAAGATTTGCCGGGGCTGAGAAGCTGTAGCGTTCATTCTCGCCAAGTGAAAGAGAAAGAAAGAGAGTTTTGTGGAAATTCAATTTATTTTTATGGACGTGCGGCCAGCAAAGGTGGTTTCATTATTTTTTTTTCTTTTTTTTTATACATTTATGCACCTGCGGTTTTTGTTTCTGTGGTTCTGCATATAATAAAAAGAGCTCATTTTTAGCGTCTTTTTGGTACTTATGATACAATAAGAGATTTATTAATTATGAGCTGTTTTAAGCTTTGTCGTTATTGTTAACACTTCAGCCATACTTTCTTCTTCGCTGAAATTATGCTCATTGTAAAGATAAACTGAAACCGTAATCTAAAACAATGTTACTTTGATTATATTTCATTTTTATCTTTTACACGACCTTATCATTCACAAATATTTTTGTATTATGTCGCGAGCTAACAATATACCAACAACATCCACGAGCTGATTACATTGCAGCAACAGGATTTGTTTGTCACGTGCAGCAAAGCGGCCGCAGTTTAAAGACTACAGCGAGTAAAATTCGATTCCACGTTGCACTTTACCATAGAGAGACAGCGGAATCACGGAGGCGTCCAATGAAATCCGCATCAACACCAAGCGCTCGTCCGACTGTGCATTATACGCCTGCACAGACGAACACAAAGCTAGCAAGTATATAGCTGAGCCGCAATCCCACAGGCCTCTCGCCTCCACGACTATATACACATACATATACATTTCGAGATCTGTGTATACACAGGCGCGAGCGAGCGCGCGTCATCCATGTCAGGATCTCTCTCAGGCGCCTTTGTGTAATGCACGCCTCATTCTCTCTTACTCTCTCTTTCTCTCTCTCTCTCTCTCTCTCTCTCTCTCAGTGCGATATCATACTCACGTTTTCTTCTCTACGGTATGTATAGCGATAAGAACGTAGGGCGATACGATGATGACAAGCGCGCTAGGCGATTGCTCGAGGGGATATATGTGCGGGCGCGCTTGTCCCATGACACCTCCATTCTACATTTTTATCAGCATCTTTATATATCCACGAGCAGGCGGTGGAGCGCCTCGAGGTCTCTTTGTGAGCCGCTCGCGAGAAGGAGAAAAACTTGGCTCTCTCTCTCTCTTGCTCTCGCCACTACCATTTATATAAATACCTTTTTTTATCCAGCTGATGGAGAAAGAAAGGAGCCAAGAAGAAAGATAAAGGTTGGGCAAAAGGTTCGGAGGAGAGACAAAGAATGGCCGCGAGAGCATCTTTTGCCCTGGATTTTTCAAATACACCACGATTCTTTGCCTTTTTTCGGCTGGCGAAGGCTGCGAAAAAATGGGAGGGTACATTTTTGCGGATCGGATTATGCGCATGTTTTCGATGAAACGTTACATTAATGCCGAAGCGAGGATTGCGGCTGACTCTCGTATTTGTCTTTGAATCATACCGATGGTTTTTTGCAATCTTTTTTAGAGCTTTATTGGAAAATACAACCGAAAGCTTGAAAGAAAAAACTGTGTTTTGCGGTCTTTGCTTCGTCAATGCAAATACATTCACTTTTTAACTTTTTATTGACAATCATTCGCTCGATATTCAAATATTCTTGAAACCATTACAGCGAACGCAACTTTTAGCACGTACGCAAATTATTAAAAATGCATTTCAGGATTTTGTGAACTACTCTGATTCAGAATATGAAAATAAATAATAATAATAAATTTTCCATTGAACGTTGACGTAATACGTTGTTTCGAAGTATATTTCATGTACTTTTTACCGAAATTGTAAATAAAATAATTATACATAAATAGAAAAAGAAAAAAATGAGTGATATATACATAAGTTAACTCAATTTGATCTGTATCCATATCTTAAAATAAAGAATGGAACGAAAGATTACGTCGAACAAAATTCTGAGAGATCATACTTTGCTGGTCTACGAAGACATAAAATCTTCTTGATAAAAAAAAATAGTATAATATTCGTGCGTTTAAGATACCCCCCCCCCCTCTGTCTCTCTCTGCTCAACATTCTATATTTATACCATTTTTGCATAAATCTAGAAAGACTTTATTCCAACATCTACTGTCCCTCAACATGCTATGCGTATAAGTGCAAAGGAATAACGTAAGCTCGTACTTGCATTTATATAGATGAATATAGTCGATATTTCAGCTTACATCGATTTAAAAGCAACGAGCTTCAGTTGTATAATAAGAGCGCTACGCAGTTTCCATTAAGAGCGCGCTTATAATTATTTTCATTGTACGTATTTTTACCGAGACAACAATGATCAAGCGCAGTCATGACACAGTTTCATCTTCTCGTAAGAAAATCAATATATTGCTGCTCCCGCATCCTTAATCTTTAACTCTCGCGATCCTAAAGAAACTTGAGTGGAAAAAAATCGGCGAAAAGGGCGTTTTTTGTTTCTCTCGCAAGGTATACACTCGCGTTCAGTTCTCTCGACAGGCATAATTTGGTCGTGCTTTAAAATTCTCCCGCGTACTCATACACATACACTCGGCGGTTTCGCCGAGGCATTGTTAAAGGGCCCGCTCACAAAGGGGGTGGCTTGTCAGGACTCCTCCCCGCAGGGGATTATATAACCGGAGCGCGTGTATTAGGCGACAGAGAGAGAGAGAGAGAGAGAGAGAGAGAGAGAGAGAGGGAGGGGGGAGATTCAACAAAGAAAATGCAGTGGTGTATTTCCGGGCGTCTTCGAAATCTCGAGGCGCGCAGAGGCATCCAAAAGCGGCGCAGATTGGCCTGGAGGTATCGGTGGCCCCCTTCATTATGCAGACCAATCATGGCAATGACTTTCGAGCCACGTTCGCATTTTATCAATTATTAGGTCCCGCGAAGAGCAAGTGTAAAGTTTTGTGTGGGCGTGTGGGTGTGTGTGTGTGTGTGAGTGTGTGTGTGTGTGAGTGTGTATGTTTGCTGAGCGGCGAGCCAGCGAGGCTCAAGTCTCTCGAGATAAAAACGAGCTGAGCTTTTTTAGAAAAATTTGCAGTAAGGAAATTTTTCTAATAAGTTAGGAAAAATGCGGATATTTAATTCTGGGTTAATTTTAGAATATTTTTTATTATTAAAAAATGTAATACTTGGGAATGAATAAAAATTATATTGATTTTTTTTATTATTTTCAACCTATAAAATTATATTTATAAAACTTTTATGTTGAAACGTAATAATACATTGAAAGCTTCTTTGTACTAAGTGATTTATTAATAGAACAATAAAAAGTGTATTTTAAATAAATGAATGATTCGTAAAAATATATTTTACGTAAGATTAGAATTTATCGGATTTTAACGAGCCAAGACGTTAAAAATTTATTTCTCTAAGAAGACCATAAATTATAGATGTACGTAGAACTAAGAGTAAGATCGGTATTTGATTCTGCAATTTCGTCCGACCCGAAGGAGACACCAGGCGATGAGAGCACTACATAAAGACCATTATGTACAGTCTTGAAGACACACAAAAGACGAATGATACCCAATTAGTGTGGCTATAATAAGCTTATACATGCACGGAAGGATCTAGCTTATTCGAATATTTCAAAGATTGTAAAAAGTCAAATTTACTTGTTACTACTTATATACATACAAATAAGAACAGTGATTCAGTCATTGTTGTTTTATTACAAAATGAATTTAGAACAAGCTGAAATTCTATGTATATAGATAGGAAATCAAAGCAGCTCGTCATTCATTGAAAAATGTACTTCAAAGAGCATGTGTAAAAGCGCAAAATTTTCAGCATAATTATATCAAATTCCAATGTTCATACTAGACCGTAATTAATCTTTCAATAACTTGTTGATATAAAGCCAGCAGTTTAGACTAATTTCGATCAATTTTTAAAAATCAATAGAGCAAAATTAAAAGTAATTATGTATGTCAAGTAAGTAATTATGAATTAAAAGTCGCTCAAAGTTTTTCTCAATAATTCCGTAAACATCGCTATTAAATTTCAATTTCCCATCAATGCAATTTTGCACCGATAACTATAAAGTCATAGTAGATCGAGCAAAAAATTTCCTCAGTTACGTATTTTTTTATTTAAAAAAATATCAAATTATTCGTAGGCATCCTAGCACAGGAGCTAATCAGAGCCCGATCAAAATAAATTGTATATCTCAAAACATCATAATCATTCCTGCCGCAAAACAAGTTAAAAAATTTTCAATAGTATTTACGGTCTAAACGTGGCTTTCGTTCGACGATACCGTCGATTGAGCTTCATAACCTTAGCAGAAAAAAGAAGGAACACGCAATGCTTCAAAATCGATAATAAGAGGGTGCAAGCTAGAAAAGAGGTGGGCGGCCCTCATTAATTCAACCGGCTCATTAGACGGCAATGGCCAGCGTCTCGTTAAAGGCGTGTAATTATTCATCTTCAAGAGACGCGAGGAGAGAGATCGCATTGTGTCGTCCTAGGATCATTGTTCCAGCTTGATCAAATGTGCGCTGTTTGCGCACATGTGTACCTAACGTGTTCCGACAGAAAATACGAAAAGGGTTAGCGTTTACCAGCGTATATTTGCATTGTAAATTTCGGCTGCCACGTTTGTCTTTTGACCTCGACGATTTTTCAACGGAGTATGTAAACGGTTTATTTTTTTTATGACATTCGCAGCTTGTGTTTATTGCAATTGGATTTTAGGTGCACGAGACGAGCTTGATCGAATTAGTCTGAAACAACAGCTAGGTCGGATAGTGAAAGAAAATAAAATTTAGACGAGAGCAATGGAATTTACGTTACCGTTTTCGTCGCAGGTTTTAGTAAAAACTATTATTTTATTTTCTACTTTGTTTTCTACTCATGACGAGATTTGTTGATATTAATAGTGAGTCAAACGCTCGACTTCGGAGACAAATCATCGGAAGTAAAGAAAAATGTTGTCTTACATACTTTGTAGATAAAATTTATTGTTAGATCAAGGATATCAAGATAACAGAACTTTTTATCAAAATCAATCGTCTGCTTGTAGAAATAATATTGCTCCGAATTTATTTATGTCATCTTACTAAAATTGAAATATTTTCAAGTTTCATAAATCTGAAAAAAAATGTAATGATAAAATTTCACTTTTTTAATGATTTAGTTACCTCTAAAACTTCTTAGTGTAATGAAATTTTCAGAGAAATAAAGCCCTTTGATGTATCAAACGTAACTAAACAAAGTAAGTTTGACAAATCATGCGCTATCGGTATTGGATGTATTTTTTGTATAAATAAACCCATTTCTCTGTTTTTGACAGTCTATCATAGGATTCTTCCTGGTGGATGACGAAAAAAGTAGTTCTTTGTCGGCGATAAATATTCATTTCTGAACAAATACGAATATAAAAATTGGAAAGTAATAAATCAATAGATATTTATTATTATGCACGTTAATTTATAACTTTTGCAAACAATACGTTATCTGTATATCTACTTTATATCAAATAAGACAATCTCTAAATCATACATTAAACCCTATCAGTGATTAAATTGTTTTTTTATTTATTTATTAATTAATCACTGCGGATATTGCTTCTAAATGTGAGTTAATTAAAAAGTTCCGAACATGATGAATCATTATGTGTAAAGTGTGGCTGTAATAATTATTTCTTAAAACATCACGAAACAAAATAAAAAAGAAAATATGTAAAACAGAAAATAAAATAGTCCGCATGAATAGTAAATAAGCAAAGGCTCAAAAATATTAATATAAAACAACATCTCGTAAATATGACGGTCGAGCGGGCCGCTGACGTCCGAACCGTGAGCACCTACATCGTTCGGGCTTTCCAATATTGAGGTATGTATAACGCAAGTAAATCTCGGGCCGCTCTTCATCGGCAACGTGTAGTCTATTTCAATTACATGCAAATCCTAACAAGTGAGCTAGCACGTTGCAGCAGCGTACCTCGACACTCGTCCTGGCCAAGGTCTCTTCACGCGACACAAAACTCGCTGGCGCGCGCTTAATCAAAGCGCCGCAGAGGCGATCTATACGCTGGCCAGTGATTGCGCGCGGCGATAAGGTGCGCCAGCAAGCGCTCGATTGACACGCAATAAACACATCTTGTGTCGTTGGCCCAAGTGTGCGAACTGATGTTTTTGTCCGGGGGTTTTCTGTTATCGTGAATCCTAAAGTGGTTTGTTTAAACCTGAGTGTTTATTTCCTGACCTAGAGTCCCATTTATTATTCAACAGTGGAACCTTTTTTTCTCAATGATTTTAAATGGCTTTTAATTTTGTATGGAGATTATTTTGGGTTTATCTTTACTGATCGTCACTTGTGAAAGTGATTATATGAAAATTATTGATCAATAAATAAATTTGATAAACTGGTTTTATTTTATATAGTGAACTATCAGGGAAATTATCTACAGAGAAAATAAATAAGTGATTCCAAGCAATCTTTATAACATTCAATAAACTAAGACAATAAATGTCTTTCAAAGTATATGTTTTATGTCAAAGTCGTTTGGATGCTTAACGCTTATTCCTGTCGTGCGAGTCCAAGGCCTCCGAGTAAACTTAACAATTTGATCGCTCAATTACAGTGCCTGATATACACCAGCATAAATGACATGATACTTTTGCAAGTGAGATTCGATTAGACTTGTATGGATATTGACAGAAAAATCTCTCGATTTGTTTGCTTATCGAGAATTTTCAGATCATTAATCTTGCTGCTTGATAAATTTCTGTTGGTTAGATTTTTATTTTTATTTAGCTACGTAAAACCTGTTTTCTAATCTTCTATCTACATTTCATATAAACTCACATTTTTTATGTGAGAAATATGCTAAGTTAAATTTTACCGTTTCCAAAAATTACTGTAATTATACTTAAACCGTTAACTTACATACATGTTTATTCAAATTTATTAATTTAATAAAACAACTTTCTATTCGTAATAAAAATATATTAAAATATATACAATAACATAAATAAATATTACCTTTCTATTTATGCGAGAGAAATTTACTTTAATGACAAATCAAAATTGTTGTTATTGCATAAATATTTAGAAAATCGTTCTTAAATAAGTTTTTATTTATTTATTTTTTTTTAAATCTACCCATTATTATTCCCTCCTGAATTTTGTAGGATGTTAACGTTTAAGGAAAAATAGATGTCTCTATTTCTTTTACGAAAATAAATAATCTTTAAAATTTTTATTAGGATTTGTTTTTATTGCTTTTCAAGCATGACCTATAAGGATATGACATATTTTCGCCATCGCAAAAAATTATATTTATAAATTTTCTCGAAAATTCCTCGGCGGATTTTGTAGAAATTTCTACAGATTTCTCATCATGCTAAAAGACATTTGCAGTCTGAATTTCAGCTTTACTTCAATACCTTAAGGACATTTAACATACGTTTAAATATTATTAAAAAACAACTTTTTAATAAAATTATGGAAGATCTTTTGAATCTAAAAAAACGTATAATGTAATAGTTGTATAATTTTCAAAATCACATTTTCTCTTTTTTGCGTATAATACCGATATTTATGTCAATTTTTGAACACTATTTAGCAAAATAATGATTTTTTTTCTTCTTCTTCTTTCTTTAATTGTCCTTTCAGCTATAGCTATAGGCCATCAGCAGGTGAAGAATGATTTTTTTAAATATTCATGTTTTAAAAGTTTTTAAAATTTACAATTTTGATAAATTATTATGTATTTCAAATCTTTTGTGTGCGTGTCTACAAGCATATGTGCACGTTATTTGTATTTACTCTTGGTCGTGCCTAATCTGCAGAAACGTTGCTTTCTGCGCATAAGTCAAAACTGCTAATTATTATTGTTCCAGGAATCTTTAAATTTTTACAAAATATTAATGTATAATGCTGGAAAGATCCAGAAAAATAGAAAATTATTTAAGGAACCTTTTATTCAATAATTTTTATTCTTAATAAGAGTTCAGAGTAAGTTTTTATACATCACAATTGCTACTACAAACGATATTCTTAGTATTTATGCAATAAAAGAAATTTTATACTTCATTAACATAAAAATCGACCACATTTCTATTTATAAATTAAAATAAACATGTGCTTTGATGTACACGTATTATTTGCTATGCAAACAGATAAGTATTTTTTGTAAATATTTTATTTTGATCTTGCACTTTATTTGTTCCTAGCTACTTTTTTAAACAAAAAAGTAAATATTACGTTTTTATAAAAATTGTGATAGTCCTTTAAGTGATTAATAACCCGACAAAAAATCAATTTAAATATTCATCATTATTTACTATTTTTACTATTTTTTAAATATTATTTCAGTTTGCATGCAACGTAATATCATCGATATCTAAATAAATATATATCATTTTATAAATCTATAATTCTGTGTGGTTAATAGATAATGCATATATAGTATAGTAGATAATTGTTCGATTTATAAGATTGTATTCATAATCACACTGCAAAATCTTAATAACTGATATTTTGATGATTTGAGAATATTTTACAATCTAATACAGCTCAATGAAAACTATAGTATATTGCTGATTGTGGATCACAAAATGTAGGTAATGAAAGTGAGTACTTGGTGCAATGCCTTGCTATCATCACTAGTTTGTAACTATCTAATTATATTTTTTTATTAAATAAGAAATGTACAACATCTATGGTAACTGCCGTTACATTTACCGTAAACTTTTCATAATTTTTACAGATAAAATCATTGCCACTTCTCACGATACGAACAAAAATGAACACTTCATTTTACACGTAACGTAATTTTCCGCTAGCTAATCACTGCTATCTCAGAAAAGTTTGCATTCCCTTGCCAAGTAAACGAACTGCTACAGCACCCAGTATCTTAACTTTCTTCGTCCAGCGAGGACGTTTGTCGGCAGCAGTAGCACTCGTTGCTTGGGTCAAGTGCGCGATTAGCTGTGAAAAGATTCTGTCTGATCATGGGCAAATTCTTGATCATTTTTTGCCTGACCCAGTTCGCTATCGTCAGATCCGCTATTCGTGAAAATATAATTGTTCAAAGTAAGGACAATTCATCGTTGTACAGACTTCCAAAAAATGTGCTACCTGAGTCCTATGATATATTACTGTTGACAAACGTGACTAGAGGAGACTTCATTTATGAAGGAAAGGTGAACATAAGTTTGAAAGTGCTGGAAAAAACAAAGACGATAATCTTGCATTCGGAGAAGTTAAAAATCATTAAAGAGAAATCTGTGATTCAACGTACTTTGTCAAACAAAACTTTTCAAGTGGTACAGATAAGCGATCAAAATTACGACAATAATACCCAGTTTTATTCGATTTCCGTTTCTAATGAAATATCACCAGGAAAATATTTATTAACGCTACATTTCCTTGGCGAGGTACTTGACGATGTTTTTGGATTTTACAGAAGCTCTTACAGAGTAAATAATGAAATTAGGTAAACGATAATTCACACCATTCAATTAAATGAGAAATATTGATTCGAAATATTAATGATAGAAAATATTGTGAAGATGGATAGGTGTAACGCAGTTCTCGACAACTTTTGCAAGGCGAGCTTTCCCTTGTATGGATGAGCCTGCTTTTAAGGCCACGTTCCAACTGAGTATAGGGCATTACGGAAATGAAACTGTGTCTTCGAATACTTTTCAAGACTCACAGGACATTACGTAAGTTGACCTTTCTATGATGCCAAAGATGTTTATTGTTAACGAGTGACAGCCACAAGTCACTGATTCAAATGACGAAATTAATCTACTAATGGACACGTATACTGACGATTAAAAGTAGAACAATACTTTTTTATGTGCATTCCAATATACGTTTGTATGCAGATACTAATTCAAATTATTCGCTACAAAAAATAACTGTCATCTGTAAACGTTGAATATTCGTTCAATTGGTTTTCATATTTTGTAATATTAAACATTACAAACTTTATTTAGGCATTTAATTTATTTTTACAGAATAGTTATATCTATTTTATTAAATAGTATTATAACACACTGAGAGTATGTGTAAAAAATTGTCGGTAATGCTTCAAGAGTTAACTATTATCTTGTCATGTAATAAATATATTCAATAAGATAAAATCATGTTTTGTTATAATTTAATCAGTATAATGAAACATCATTTATTTAAAGAAATGATACAATATACTCTTAGAAAATTCTGATTGAGTTATTTTTATCGACAACATATTTGTACAAACAAATGATCTTATTTTTATTGAATAAAAAAAAATAATTTTGTTTTCCTTTTAAACAAGACAAATTTATAGAATAATATATTTTATTTAGTCATCAAACAAGATAATTTTATTTTATAATTAGAGAATATGAGAAAATTGGAGAACCAATGTGGCTTATGGGTAATGGTTCTACCTCATAAATAGAAATTACCGGTCAGGAATGCAAGCTAAAAGTATTTACGATTTTTTTCGTGAAAAAAATATTGTTTATGTGCCTCCACGATAGTTTGATGATTCGAATTTCATCTAAAATATATATATATAGTATTAGGCCGCGTACAAGTATAATGATTGTATAAGCACATACTAAATTCTAATACAGTCTAGCCGTATAAGCTCTAATAAAACACTCAAGTACGTTTAAAAAAAAAGAAAAAAAATATGAGAAAATTATATTAAGTAACTCTGTTCTGGCTTATATTAATCCTAACAGTTATATTTACAATGAAATTTTAAACTACCTAAACTTTTACTACTTTTTTTTTCTTTTTTTTATATAAATCTCCTCTATTTATAGCGACCGACCAAATTACTATATCACCCGCTTCTCGAGAACAGCGAGGATGTCGACGTACCTCTTAGGCTGGGCAATCCATGATTTCCACCGAGTTACCTCCTCGGATCCACGCTTCTGCCTATGGACACGATATGAAGACTCATCTTTTCAGCCTCTAACAAAAAGCCTAATACTCGTCGAGGGTCCCAAGATTTATTCGGCCTTGGAAGCCTACACAGGGCTAAGCAATCCGCTAAGTAAAGTCGAACAATTCGCTGTTCCAGACTTCTACTTTAGCGCTATGGAAAATTGGGGCTTTATTACCTTCCGTGAATCCGTACCCTTCATTTGGTATGAAAGCATCCCCGTTGCTACGATTAACAGCCGCCTATTAACAATGGCTCACGAATACGCACACAGCTGGTTCGGTAATCTCGTAACTCCGGAATTCTGGAGCGTTGCCTGGTTAAAGGAGGGCTTCGCTACGTACTTTGCTTACCTGAGTATTGACTTTGTTCATAAAGACTGGAGAATGATGGATCTGTTTTCGGTGGAAGCGTTGCAATCGAGCATGTTAGCCGATTCCGAGGAGCACAACAGGACGATGAACGGTCAAGGCGTGGGCAGTCCTAAGTCTGCAAAGGCTGCTATGGATTTTGTCACTTATGATAAAGGCAAGGGGTCTTATGGCAAACTTTAAAACCACGCGGCAGAAATGGAGCGCATTCCAATTTTAAAAAGATTCTTCTTTCCAGCTGCATCAATAATCCGCATGATCGCCGACGTCGTGGGAGAAAAATTGTTTCAGGATTCTATGCGCTCATACCTCAAGGAAAAGTAAGGATAATTTATAAGGCTTTACGCTATCCTGCCACTTTTTCAAGTTAAAAAACTGTTTAATAAAATATTATTAAACTGCAGTATTTTTACCTATAGAGTGATGTAATTATACAAAATAAAAATATATCCTAAAAATCTATAAAATAGATATAATCATGCTTACAAATTGTACAACTTCTTAATTATATACATTTAAGACGGTACGAAGCTGCAACTCCATCAGACTTATACAAGCATCTCGAATCAGCCATCAATTCAAGCGCGCCGTCTCCTTCTATTCCAGTTGCTATAAGTGAGATCGTCGAATCCTGGGCGAACCAGCCAAATTATCCTTTGGTGCGAGTGTCACGAATTAGTCTTCGAAAATTGCGAGTTTCCCAAGAACCCTTTCACCTTAATAACAGTAAAGCTACAAAAACAAATCAAAGATTCTGGTGGATCCCACTAAAAATCCTTTCCCCACTTGAGAAAGACGACAGTCAACTCGTGGAGACATCAACTTGGTTAGGCGCAAATAAATCGTACCTTGTGAACTTATCGACAAACGTGTCTAAAAGCAGCTGGTACATCTTAAATCCTCGTCAGATTGGCTACTATCGCGTCAATTACGATGCTGAAAATTGGGAAGCTCTAAAAAAGCTTTTGGATTCCAATAACTTCCGAAGATTGCCAACACTTAACCGAGCCGCACTTATTGACGATGTCTTTAACTTAGCGCGTGCTGGCTATGAAAAATATAAATTAGCACTCGATTTGGCGCGCTATTTGGTCCGAGAGGATGAATACGAACCTTGGGTTGCAGCTGCTCGAGCTATTCGACTGATTGACGAAAAGCTGAGGCATAAATTAGACGTACGCGAAGCATTTAGAGTAAGTAGATATCCTCGATTAAATAACGAGTTTTTAAAGTTTGAATAAGCTAAAATAATGTATAATTCTTATAAGCGTTTAAGTATACATTTTTATACAATTTTTTTTATATTTATCTTAATATCAATGTATTTTATTTTTAAACAGCATTACGCAAAGGAATTAATAATACCAATTTATACCAAATTAAGTTTTGAGGAGCACCCTTTAGACTTGCACATAAAAAAGATGCAACGGAATTTGATTCTTTCAACTGCGTGCATGCTCAACCTTGGAGATTGTGTGTCGAGGTCCAAATCAATTTTCAATGATTGGATTGGCGATGAAAACCAAACGTAATTTAGAATAAAAAAGATTGCACTTCTTGAAATTTATTAATAAAATTGATTAATGCAAAAAATTAAATAAGATATTTTTGAATTTTCAGCGTTCCAGCTAATTTAAAAAACTTTGTATACCGAGTAGGTGTTATCTACGGAAGTGACGATGACTGGATAAGAATTTGGCAACGATTTTTGAAAGAAGTTTTGCACTCAGAAAAGGAGCTGATGTTTAGTGCATTAGGCAGCACAAGAAATCCGATTTTAATAAACAAGTAAATATTAACTATACCCACAACACTTCATTTCTTGATTTCGTCAATTATTTATTAATTTTTTTAATTAAAGGTACATTGAATTTGCCATACAACCTGATTCAGACATAGCAAATCAGTACAGGCTTTCAATTATCCAATCAATTATTACTGGAGACCATAAAAATATCGCTATTGTATTAAATTACCTTGAAACAAATTTGAGAAAAATTATCAAATTGTATGTATCTAAATTTTTCAATATACTTTGCGCGTAACGCGTAAATACATTTTTGCAATAAGTAAAAATTTGCATTAAAATGACTCTATTTTTTTTTTTTTTTTTTTTTAGAAGAGGTTTCCAATTCTTAGGAGATATATGTTCTATTATTGGAAAAGAAATAACTTCTATTGATCAAAAAAATATGGTAAGTATCCTTTTTTTCATTCATTCAAAACACATTTCTAACCATAATATAACATTTTTATAGTTGACACAATTTATTAGAAAAAATACCGAACTTCTAGGAAGTGCAAAGGATACTGGTGAAAAAGCGATCCACTCAGCTGAAAACACTATCGTCTGGATCGATACATGCGCAACACAAATTGCTTATTATTTAAACTAAAAAATTAATCGTCAAAAACATAATTTAAGATTACTAATTTTCTTTACAGATAAAATTTTCATTATACAAATAAATATATAAATAAAACAACTTACTTATGTATCGTAATACTTGTTACCATTTGAGTTTAGGAATTATCTTTCTCTTTTGATTAGTTACCGCCAGAGTGCAGCATGAATCAAGGAATCAAAACAGAGATATTAAGTCGACTTGTATTAGAAATTTTTGCATTATATATTAATCTATATAATTAAATAAAATAATAACAATACAAATTATTGAGTTCTTGCCAAGTCTTATATTAATTTTTTTACGCAATATTTAGGTATCAAACATAAAATAATATTATAAACTCTATTTAAAATAATTCAAGTTTATTATTTTATACTTTTCTTAAAATGTGTACAAAATTATAATTGCACAATATATAATATACAATCACAAATAGTTATAAAGTATCTTTACTATATTTGAGAAAATAATTTAAATCTAAAAGTAACCTTGAATTGAATCTAAAAGACACCATTGCAAAAAAAAATTGAATTTTAAAATAACAATATTTATTTTTGATCATTCTGATAAAAAATCAAGGACCAGAAAAAGATTAATATTTTAGCTATGGTTACCTAAGGTTATTTATATATTTTATTCTTTGCTTAAAATCGATAACAAAATATCAAAGTATATGAAAGGCTCAAAAAGACAATAGAAGTACAACTACAAATTTGTAAAACTAACTTTTTAAAACTGAAATGCATTTAACTTTCAAACTGATTAGAATCAATTTTTTTTATTTAGTAATTAATGTTTTCTAAATGGCTAAATATAGAAAATAACATAACATTCATCTAGTTAGCTAAGTCACAACTCTAATACGAAATTATTTTAAATATTTTGTACAATAAGTCGCTTGTAACTCGTAAATTTCTTTTTAGTTTCTGTGATAATCTCAATTTTTATTTAATACAAAAATTTAATTTACTAAATGAAACATTTTCAATTGTGGTTGATCATTTATTCTACTTTTACAATTAAAATTTAAGTGAAACTTTTTCCCATATTCTGATCAGAATCATTTAGAAAAATTCTTTACAAATTTATAAAATCTTTCTTTATATATACATATATACATACCCTGGTAGAAACGTTCCCATGTTTTGGCCAGCGGATGGCTAACTGTGAAGAATTAGACATCCACTAGCCTAGTTTTAGACACTTGGCCAATTTTATTGGTGAAATTTCTACCAGGGTAGATAAAATTATTATCTGGATATTTAAAATTTAAAAATCTAAGCTATAAAAAAAAGTTTAATTGACATATTGGTACGTATATGATATAATATGAATGATAGCAACGGCATAATATTTTAAAAAGCATAAGTACATTAATTTGAACTAAACAAATTGTGAACTAAACAATAGTGAATAAAGCTTATTAATCTTTATGAAATACTTTGTAAATTATAAAATAAACAGACATTATAGTACTTCTAAAAAACCAGGGATTCTTAACTATATTTGGTTTTTTTGTCCTTACATTTTCTTGAAAATACTATGAAAAACTGATAATACTTTAAAATAATTATTTGTACAATAATTTATGAAAAACATTAATTCATTATTAATAAAAAGAAAAAAAATTCATTTTACTTAATATCACTAAAAATAAACCGTATTTGGCAAAATCTAATTAGCAATAAAAATCTATTATTAAAGTAAAAATTTAGAAACATTTTTTCGCAATAATTGTATGTATCATTTTGCGGTCATCTTTTGTTTAATATAACTATGTTGCTAAGAGGTAAGATAAGATTAGAAATGAGATTATATACCTTATCAAGTCAGCCTTTTAGGGATATATCATATAAGTCCATTGATTTTCCTTCTCAAACTTTAGACCAGATATCGCCTTTACTCTGGGCATATCTCCAGGTATTCTGTTCTACGCAATACTCCTGAATACTACAGGTACGTAAAATTAAGTGAAAATAGTATCTAAAAATCAAATAGGTTTATTTATTAAATAAAAATATTTTTTGTCACACGTGCACTATTTTCATCGTTTTTTATCTCAAAAGTGGTGATAAAGTTAAGTTTTTAAAATATCGAATCGTATTTTTTAATCTGACGTGCACAAAGCGAGATTTTGCATACCCTTTATAAAAAATATAAACTTGAGTGTGCATAAAATTGAGCTTTACTCATTATAAGTATCAAAAATTTTTTTTTGGTTTCTAGAGAAATTAACTACTTTTTTAGTCAAAATGTACCAAAATTAATATAAGCATAAGAATAATATTATGTGTAAATGGACGAGTAGACTTTTACTCCCTTATACTGTTGTAGTTTTTCCGACTGGTATTGCAAATTCCTTACTTGGGTGGAAAAGGTCCACTTTAAACCCTTACTACATAATATACTATTACTTATTTACAATAATTAATTTGTTACTGATTATTATTGACAGGAGCTGCGTTAGATCATACAAAATGCATAAAATAATTAAGATATTATTATGTACATGCTTTATCGTCGCAGATGCACGTACCACATTTCCACTTAAATCAGATATCAATGATGAGCCTAACAAACCTGAGACTAAAATTACCTACAGATTACCAGAATATGCAAAACCACAAAACTATAAAATCGAATTAACACCTAAATTCGAAGAAAATGATAATAAACAGTTTACTTTTGAGGGTGCTGTGGAAATCACATTAGCGATAGAAAATCCAGCGATAAAAGTAACGCAATTAACACTTCATTCTAAAGAACTAACTTTCAAGGCAGAAGACGTTGAAGTACGAAAAGGAGCTTACGCTCATAATTACACGACAATTAAAGACATTAATGTCGAATTTAAAAAAGAAACTGACTTTGTAATAATTACGAGTAATATTACAAAAAATTTTGACAAAGATATTTATACGATAAAAATAAAAAAATATACCGGCATTTTGAATGATGAAATGCGTGGTTTTTATAGAAGTTCTTATAACATTTCAGATACTCAAAAAGTGTTAGTATAATTATAAATATTCATTAATATAATAAATATAGAACTTTTAATAAATACAGTTCTTTTAAAGAAAAAACTTATTAAATTTCAGATGGCTCGCAACTACCCATTTCGAGCCTGTTGGTGCACGCCGTGCATTTCCGTGCTTTGATGAGCCAAAATATAAAGCAACTTTTGAAATAATTATTAATCACGATAAAAAATATCATGCTTTCTCAAATATGCCAAGGTCAGAAGAATCCACGAAAGTAAAAACATATTTCGAAAAGACTCCAGCAATGTCAACATATTTGGTGGCTTTTGTTGTATCTGATTTTGAATCTGTAAAAAATAAAGATGGAAGCTTCATAGTTCATGTTAGACCAAATGCCAAAAATCAAACTGAATTGGCACTAAAACAAGGTGAGGATATATTAAAAGCTTTGGACGATTATACTGATATCAAATTTAAAACACATATTCCGAAAATGGAACAAGCTGCTATACCGGATTTTGCTGCTGGTGCAATGGAAAATTGGGGTTTAGTTCTTTATAGGTAAAATATTTGTTATTATATTCTAGTTAAAATAAACTGTTTATAGTTTAATATACGTTTTGTCATTAGGGAAAAATCATTACTTTTTGATGAAAATATTACAACTACAAGTGAAAAACAAAATATTGTAGAGACCATTGCTCATGAATTTGCTCACCAATGGTTTGGTGATTTAGTAAGCCCTAAATGGTGGAAATATTTATGGCTTAATGAAGGTTTTGCTAACTTTTTCCAAAGCTACATCACTCAAATAGTAAAAAAAATTTTTCAGCATATTCAATTATTTTACATGCATTTTGCGATTATTTACAAAATATTATTTACAATATATTCTTATAATTCGTAGGTACAACCGACGTGGCGGTCAATCGAACAATCAGTTGTTAAATCAATACAAACTACAGCGTTTGATTTTGATAGTGGTAAGAGATCACATCCTCTTAATCAAGACGTGGAAAGTCCCGCTGAGATCAGCGCAATATTTGACAGTATTTCATATCAAAAAGGTAAATACATAGTCATTTCTTTAGAATGAAATTTTAGTTAAAAACGGAGATATCTAAAGCCTTTAACCCGACTATGTATGTCGATAATGATCTTCAAAAGTCAATTGATAATTGAAATCTTACTCATAACTGTGGTCGCCTTTTCACTGTTTATCAAACTAAGATAAAATCATTGATTAGATAGGAATATGCGGATCGTACAACATTTTTCTAATCCTCGTAAATTAAAGACATTTTTATATTACAGGTGGAGCTGTCATCCGTATGATGCAACATTTTCTTACAGAGAAAGTTTTTCAAGCAGGTCTTCAAAACTATTTAAATAAAAAGTAAGCAAATTAATTGTAACTTTCCTTTCGAGTTTCCTAAAAAAACAGAACTATTCACGTAAAATTAAATAATATCCATAATATTATTACTCATAATGGTATTGTTTAAAGTCAAAATTTTACTGAATTAAATTTAAAATACAATTATTTACATTTAATTCCATAAAACTTAAAAACTTTCAGTAAATATAAAAATGCAGATTCAGATGACCTATTTGAAGCAATAAAAGAAGCAGCTAAAAAAGCTAACGTAACACTTGATATAACTAAGATTATGGACGGATGGGTCAATCACAAGGGATATCCTGTCATAACCGTAAAAAGAGATTACGATCAAAAAACGTTTGAAATTACACAAGAGCCATTTTTTACGTACAATGAAACAAGTAATCATACATGGCACGTACCAATTAATTATGCAACGAAAGCAAAATTAAATTTTGATGAAACTAAACCTAACGATTGGTTACAAAATGCTTCAATTGTAATTCATGACAAGATTGATAGCAATGATTGGCTCATTTTAAATAAGCAACAAACAGGTTTGTGGAAGTTTTCGTGCAAATAATAAGTACTGTGATTTTTATTTATAATGAAAAATATTATATTTATATCAGGCTATTATCGTGTAAATTACGATGACAAAAATTGGCAACTCATAATTGATTATCTCAGTTCTGGAAATCATAGCAAAATACATGTGCTCAATCGAGCTCAGTTAATGAATGATGCTTTGGCTTTTGCTAAAAAAAGTCAATTAAGTCTTAAAACTCTTCTACATTTAACTGCCTACTTAAAAAATGAAACGGACTATATTGCATGGTATCCAGCATTCAAAACTTTATCATGGTTTAATTCTAAACTAATTAATACGATACATTACGATTTTTTCAAAGTAATCTAAATTTCTATATATTTCTATATATTTTAATAGTTTTTATAACTAAAAACCGTTTGATAAAATTAATACGAATGTATTTTAGGAATATGCATTACAAATAATCGAACCTTTAATTGAATCAGTTGGGTTTGAGGATAAATCGAAAGATGAACATTTGACCAAATTTAACAGAATCGCAGCTATTAATTGGGCTTGTTTATTAGGCAATGTAACATGTAGACAAGAAATGCAAAACAAACTGGAAGCTTGGTTGAAACCTAATTCTACTGAAGGAACGTATGTTAAATAAAATTTATAGTAGAACGTATGTAAGTTATTCAAAAACATATAAGTATATTTTGTTTTCAGCATTAAACCAGATTTAATGCAAACTACACTTTGCAACGGTTTGCGGAATGAAAGCTCCATACTGTGGAATGAAGCTTTTAATAAAACCTTGAAATCTAAAAATGATGATGAGAAAAACCTTCTGATCACAGCTTTAGGATGCTCAGTTAATAGAACGCTTTTAGCAAAGTATTTGAACGAGGCAATGCAAGACAATTCGCCATTACTTAAAGATGCCTATAGTGTTATCAGAAGTGTCTTACAAAATACTGACATAGGTGTTGATGTAGTCTTGAACTTTGTCGTTAAAAAATATCTTACTTTATGGAGAGCAATGTATGGTTTTTTTACATTACCAATAGCATAATAACACAATTATAGAAAAATAATAATATTAAACATAATCTTTCAGAAAAGACGAGGGCCGAATAGCTAGCATCTACACAGAGATTGGTGAAAAAATTACAACATCAGCTCAATTAGAAAAGGTAAATAAATGCGATGCTATTTAATTAAAACATTATTTTGATTAAAATATTTCCTTACAGTTTAAAAAAATAAGAGACACAGATGTACCTAGAGCAGTAACGGATAAGGGTATAGAAGCAGCTGAAACAAATATTAAGTGGGTAGAAAGCAATAGCAATACCCTTGAAGATTGGAAAAAAGAATTCGACAAAGGCGGCGTTGGCCTTGCATCTGCATCTATTGGTCTTATCTTATCGTTATTACTGATAACTTTTTTCAATAAATTATAAAAGTTGTATTTATCATATTAATATTTATATTTTATTCTATGATTAAAAAATTATTTATGATAAAATAAAAATTTATAACATGTACAGTTCGTGACATCAATAAGATATCGATTATATTAATATTATAATTACTATAATGTAACAAAATAATAATAAATTGATTTTCTAGAAGTTTAGAAACTTTTTTGTATTTTAAAGTAGTTATATTGAAAACTATTATTTATTGTTTATAAAATATAACAAAATAGGGAATCGCAAAAACTGAGCAAAATTAATTCTCATCTTCAAGAAAACTCTAGCAAAAAATTTTAGATTAATTCATCGTATAGATTCTGAGATATACTGATCAGAATTTCTCTCGTTTTAAATTTTACAATAAGTATATCTATATCTATGTAAAATTTGGTAAAATCAATAAACTTTAAAGGGAGATATTTCAAAATAAAGACCGTGAATTAATCTAATTTTGCAAAAGTATTCTTTTATATAAAAAATAATGTTGGCCTGAGTTTTATACGATTCTTTATTTATTGAATTTTATCAACAACTGTATGTCACAGAACAACTACCAGTGTAAGCATTCAAATAATAAAAATGATAAATTTTTAACTCTAAGTGATTTTTTGTTTTAAATTTGAACACCTACTAGTTCATAATAAAAGTTGTTGCTAAATGATTAAGTAGGATACTCTGTCATAAATAGGAAAACATAAATTTCTAATTAATAAAAGAAACATCTGCAGCTTTTTAGCAGCACAAAGTGGTATGTTTTGGTGTGCAAATTATGAATGACTGCAAAATCGGATGGGTATCATTTAGTAGATCGAGCACGCCATACTTCATGACAATATTCACTACGAAAAAGTAGAATGCCCATTTCAACAATAACTTTTATAATAAATAGAATGATAATAATTTGATATACAAAAATGCGAAAATATTGACAGAAAAACGTTAGACTAAAAAAATTTAATGTTATCAACACAAATATTAGTTCCTTTAAAATATTTGAAATTTGACGGATTTAGAAAATATTTAATTTTTTTTTAATTAAGTTAAATATTAAAAATAATAAATTTTATTATTTTAAGATTTAAAAGGTTTTATGTTATCTTAAAAAGCAAAAAGTTAAATTGAAACTATTTTTACAAATTCATGGAATTATTATTAAGGAGTTTAACATCCTAACTCGTAATTATTAAGCAAAACTACAGCAAGTTCAATTGAGTGAGCACTAACGAACAGGTATCTAGAGCTAGTAAATAAATTATTAAATTATAATAAAAAGAACAAGTCCTTAAACCGTAACATTTTCTAACGTTTGATCGAATTATTATGTTTTCTAGCGTTCAATCTAGTAATTACATTTTCCTAACGCGGTGAGGAAAATTCGATTTTCGAGGCCTATTTTGAGTGATCAAACTACCAGTCAGGAAATGTGGTATTTTGCTTACTCAAAATAGCCCCCCCTATTTTTAGTGGACAAAATACCAGTCAGGGAATGAGATATTTTGCTCACTCAAAATAGGCGTCGAAAATCGAATTTCTCACATCGGGTTAGGAAATATAGTATACGCTACTCGTGAGCACAAAGGTCATCCCTAATGTACTATTTATGCGCTTATCTGACTTATTAAATTTTCTTGAACTCACCTGACTCCTTACGCTGTTTAGCGCTTGCATGAGTTCAAACCTTTTCGTCTCAGCTGACGAACTGTTGTTAATGAATCATCCTACTACCTTTGTAATCTGTGTTAATAGAAATGGCTCTATACAATTTACTGGTTTTGACGTCATGCCAGTGCGTCTATTTAAACCTACACTGGTCTTGATGGTTTCATTGTACATCTGCACTTGACCCATTTTTAAATGTTGATCAAAAAGTTACTTTTATTTAATTTTAAGGAAAATTAAAATAATCAATTTTTCTTTTTAAAATTCATAATCATTTGAAATTTATGAACTTAAGAGAATAATCAATTTTATTATTTTAGTCAATATAAGAAAAATTGAATCTTAAAAAATAATAGTAACTGCTTTTAAAAAATAACATTGTTAAATACATCAATGATTAATTACTGTATATTAGATTTAAATTAAAGAGCTTTTATATTTTGAATACGTTAGTCTTTACTAGATTTCTTTATAACTCATTCCTCGTTCAGGGTTAATTCAATAAGTGCTCTACCAGGTACTGTATGATCGTAAGAAATATGTCAAACGGCATTCGTCAGTAGTTCGTGCAAGATGACAGGCAAAAAATATTTCTTATATTTTTTTATATACGTAAGCTTTTTTATAGTAATATTGGCAACAAAAAATGAATGTAGGGAAAATATCAAAAATATTGAAGATTTAGCTTATCGATTTTTAAATAACATAAAACCTCTACGGTACCAAATTTATTTAGATCCTTGTATCAGTGATGGAAATTTTAGTGGTTACGTTCATATAGATCTACTTATACATAAGTTAACAAAAAATCTAACTTTGCATTCTCAAGAACTACAGTTCTGTGAAGAAGGTGTTTATCTAACATTAAAAGGAAATTTAAATGAAACTTTTGGAGCGTTGAAGCCAGTAACAAACGTTGAATATGGTACAAGTACTTTTCAGGACTCAGACGAAATATTGGATGATTTGTCTGAAACTATAAGGCCATCTGGCTTTGTATATTTTAAAAATGAGCAAACAGTGACAATGATGTTTAATGAATATTTAAAGCCTGGGCGATATTCACTTGAAATAAATTATATGGGTACGATAAATTCCGACTCCGTTGGTGTTTACAGGAAATCTTATAAAGATATCAATGGTGACAATAGGTAAGTAAAGTAGAAATAAAATTATTAATCTCTGTAAAGTATCTGTAATATGTATTTATTGTAGAGTTATGTTATTGACGAACTTCTTTCCTACTTCGGCTCGTCGAATTTTTCCATGTCGAGATGAGCCTGCATTAAAGGCAGAGATTTATTTTACTATACAAACTTCACTAAACTTTACAACAATACTAGCTAGCAATCCTCAAAATTATATCGAATACAAAGAAGGGCAGCGGTGGACTCATTTTCATCCTATAGTAAATACCTCAACATATCAACATAATTTTGCAGTATTGAGCCATATGAAAAACGTAACAAAAATTAATGGAAATAAAACTTACATCACGTATGCTATAGTTTCTGATATAAAACTAGTAAAACTGGCGATGGAGATATACGAAAAAGCTATGCCAATAATGGAAAATTACACGAAGATTAATTATCCATTAGATACTTTTATTACTCTTGTTATCCCCGAAAAAACTGAGGTTACATCATCTACTAGTTTGGGTTTCATTACAGCAAAGTATTATTTTATTATTTTTTATATTTATAAAAATTTCTATATCATACTTTAAAATATTTGGTATAAATAAATATATATATATATAATTTTTTTCAGAAAATTTAATACTTTATACAACGAAAGATTTGGTCCACAAAAGAAAAAAGATGTCATCTTGCGAGCTGCGCGAGAAATAGCTAGTCAATGGTTTGTTCAACAAATGAGCCCTACCTCGTGGAAGTACATGTGGTTGACCGAAGGTCTCACTGAGTATATGAAATACTATTTGGCAGATAAAGTAAAATCTTTATTTTATATATTATAAATATTATATTGATTTTATAATATTATAAATTTAATAAGCCAATTGCATATATATTTCAAGTTTTTCCATATACTTTCTGAACAGATCATGCCTAACTTGCGATTGAAAGATACTTTCGTGATTTGGGAACTGCAACGCCGATCATTTATTCCTAATAAAATCACAGATAGTTTACCTTTAAATAAAAATGCAACTGATAGTCCACAAGATATTCAATTTTTATTAACACATTCAGTTTCTTCATTTTCAAGAGGTATATTTGAAATAAATCTTCGCTGTATGAATTTAATATTTATATACGATTTGAAAACTCTTAAATAATTTAGGTGCTTCGTTAATAAGAATGATGTCGCATTTCTTATCCGAAAATGTTCTTCAATCTGGAATTAGGGAGTTTTTAAAAACTAAGTATGATTTAAAATTTTTTAATGGTAAAATTTAAAATCATTCTTTGAATAAATAATAATCTATTAATTACATTTTAACAATAGTAAACACCGTTCTGTAAAACCTGATGATTTTTGGACGGCCATTCAAAATGCTTTAAACGCTTCAAAAGACTTTAGGTTAAAAAATATTAATATCACGGAAACTATGAAAACATGGACGAATACGGAATTTTATCCAATAATAAATGTTACAAGGAATTGTACAAGTGGATCAATACAAGTGACTCAAATACCAGCAGTTACATTTTTTAACTTGACTACAAAAAATGTTACAAGTAAATGGTGGATTCCAATAAATTATGCAACGCAGTCCAACCTTAATTTTAACATAACTTTTCCAAGTCACTGGTTAAATCCAAATGTAAATAAATTAGAAATTAACAACGTTGAAGTTAAAGATTGGATTATTTTTAATGTTCAACAAACAGGCAAGAAGATCTTTTACAAATTTACTCGAAATTTCAAAACAATAATAATAGTTATTTTTCTAGGTTATTATCGTGTTTTGTATGATGAAGAAAATTGGAAACGCCTAGCTTATTTTTTAAACAGCGAAAATTATTATAAAATTCCTCCTGTTAATCGAGCACAAATTATTAACGATGCTGTTCAATTTGCACTGAAAAGACAATTGGATATGAATATTTTCTTAGATCTTCTGTCCTATTTACAACGAGAAGTTGATTATATACCCTGGTATGATGCTCAATTTATATTAAGTTTTTTGAATTACCATTTATCAAATACACAAGCGTTTGATAGTTTAAAGGTAATAATTTTAATACTATTATAAAAAATATTCTTTATAAAATTCATTTTTAACGGGGCAACTGAATTTTACAGAACTATACCCTATGTTTAATCATACCTCTTGTCGATAAAATTGGTTATGAAGATCGACCTGATGATGATTATTCTACTTTATTATTAAGAAGAATTAGTAATCATTGGGCTTGTTATTTTGGATACGAAAAATGTCGAAGTAATGCTACAAAACAATTAGAAGCTTTTCTAGACGATAATAAAAATGAATTGTTAGTAATATATAATATATTTATTGAATAATTTGAAATTCATATTCAAATAATTTAAAACTATGCATTTTTATTTATCTTTAACATAATTTGTCTATGTTGTAGAGGTTCAATCGATCTGCAAGAATGGGCACGATGTGTTGGTTTAAACAGTGCAAATGAAACAGTTTGGAATAAAATGTTTAAAAAATACCAAGAAAATTTATCAGAAGATACGCTAATATATCTAGCATGCTCTGAAAATTCAAAAATTTTAACTAAACTACTCAATATGTCAATTTTAAACAATTCAATAATTCCAGAAAAACAAATTTTATCTGTATTCAAATCGGTTTGTTTGTACTCTTCAGGAAATGATAAGCGAATAAATTTATGTTTAAAATTCATCGACGAAAATTTCGATGCAATCGCGAAAAGGTGATTATTTGTTTACATAAAATACATTTATATAATTTATTAACTATTTAAAAATATTTCTTTTAGACTTGGAAATTCTACTGAAACTTTTACATATCTCTTGGATATATTAGCATCAGAAATCAGGCAAAAAATACAATTAAAACAAGTAAGATTTTTGTTTAAATTACGAGTATTTATCAGCCTTGCCTTAAACATATTTTATTTTCAGTTTCAAAAAATCCTAGCTCATGGACGAGTATTCGATTCTGCTCAGCTTAATGCTAGGTTGAAGCAAACTGAGGATCGCGTCTTAATTTTCGAACAAAAAGCAAATTATTATAAACCGTTTTTGGAAGAAAAGATTTTGCAATTACGAATGTAAAATATTATATGGAATAGAAAAAATTTTGTAAATACGAAAATAAAGAATTTAATGAAGTGTTGATAAAAAATAAAGTAAATTTAAATATTATATAACATTTCATATATAGTTAAAACATACAAGTTATTTTATATTCAAAATATAAAAAAATATGAAATATTCGCACACTTTCCTTATTAGAGGTGTCCATGGACATTTCTAAGCGAATAATTATTTCAAGAAATTTAGTTTGAAATAATAAGATACTTGCTTTAGTGCAGAGTGTGCTGGGACAAACAAAAACTTTCAGGTGAGTGAGTATAAAATGTATCGGAGAAAATAAAGAAACTTTTCGCTTGCTCACCGAGTTTGCTTAAGAGCAGAGTAAGGTGGGATAAACTAAACTTATGAGGCATGATTTATTCAAATTTGATAACTTATAGCGAGGGAAATAAAGAAACTTCACAAGTTTCACTCTGTACATGTTACGCATATAATTGACAGATATTAAACATATATGTATATAGTCACATCCGTATACTATAGTATAGCGCTCAACTCTCGACATAGTGCAGCATGCGCCGTGAAATATGCGCACAGTACATACGCGAGCGTATGGCGGCAAAAAGTGCAAGCGCTCGATTATATCCCAGCCAATCTGCTAGAGGCGCTCAAGTATAGAACCGCGAGCGAGCGATATTTTAATTATTATATATTGTTATAATAATTTTTTTACATTAATATGAAGCTAATTATTAGTGCTTATCTAAATTAATTGAAGCGCATGAACGTAGATATTAGAACCAGCAGAAGTGCCGCTTCAAAAAGATCGGTGCAGTGGCCCTCCAAAGGCACTTATGCTTCGTCAATATTTCGAAATAAATTTAGTATATAAGAAAGCGAAACCAAATGTCTACCGCCACTTGTGTAATAAGCAGTAAGCCTAGAAAATCAATTATAAATTTTATTCATTGAATAAAGACAAATTTTCCTTATGATACGAAAAACGCCATATATATAGTTATCAGCCAAAACATACTCTATTTTATGTCTCACAGCGAATTCTACCCGTAACATTCTCTCTCCCCGTACAAAAAACTTAGTTTTGTACTCATTTAATATCAAAATCTTCATAATTTACATAATATACATTACTAAAGTGTTTTTTTCACTTTGACGAGTTTGCAACTATA
>JAPYZA010000426.1:0-29283 GCA_030522685.1 Eupelmus azureus
ACTGTGTAGACATTGGTATTAGTTAAAGAAAAATGACGACAAAAAATGCATAAAATTTCTCTGACAAAGCTGGATGCTAATGAGTTATTTTTTGATGGATAAAAGAGTGGATAATTATGGTTTCATCGCTGCTTTCATTAAAAATTTAAATTACAGTTTATTTGGTAGAATAAAGATGAATTATTAGGTCAACGCTATTGTTAACAACTCGAATATGTATAAAAATATACCAAAACAAGCCTCTGTAGTAATCATTTTTATCGAGCTTACTATATCGCACTATAAGATTGCTAAACGTACAGCACTGTATTAAAAATTTAAAGAATCGAATCCATCTAATTTTAGAACCCATTTTATAGAAGCCAACCAAGTGGCTTTTATTGAAATGCATATCGATCTGACACACTTGAAAATAAATTAGCATTCGTGTTTCAAATCGCGCGGATTCAAACAAAACAGTAACAATAAAACACAGTCGACAGTCGAATTTTCAACGCTTAACCATTTCACAGACATAGTATATAAGGAAGGTCGAGCGCCATGTCATGAGGTCATATTTAACCGTTCCAATTCTCCTTTCCCCTCATATTATTAGTTACTACAAAGTATGTATAGAGGCCGTCGTGTCATGTTGTCCGGCCGTATTTTACCGGTTCTTCCTAGGTACGTACGTATATACACAGCTTTTACTCTCCGACGTTATTAGAAATATTGACTTTCTTTTAACAACGGAAGCGAAGTGCATTAAAAATTATCTTGAGACCTCGGAAAGAAATGTGGCCTAATTAAACTCGGCTCCACGTCAATTAAAACGCGCAATTAAAATTGTAAGGCCTCCCGAACTTTTGCCACGGTGCATGTGAAACAATGTTGTTCTAGTTCAAGTTTGCTTTTCCAAGACTTCTGGGGCGGGGCGAAAAAAATTTTCAATTAAATTCGACTGAACTAATTTGTTCTCTAAAATAATGTGTACAGTTGAAATGAAACGACTTTTATGCGGAGCTAGGCTTATTAATTATTGACTATTCATATTAAAACCTTTGACTTTCGCGAAGGATTAGATTTGCTAATGATACACTCAACTAATTAATACGATTCGGCATCCGATCAATGGATGGTTTAAATTAATTTACTCTGTCATTATCGATGCATGACTGCATATCCAGGGAAATAACAACAATATACAAAATGACTACTTCACAGCAGTTATCGATTTGTTATGTTATACTAGAGTAATGAAAGCATTGTCACGAAGTTTCACACCATTCTTTAACACGCACTAATTAATTTTTTTTATAATGTTTAATATTTGTATAATTAATTTGTTTCTGGTCAATCAATCAGTATTATATTTCTTAATAAAAAACATACATCGAATCAATGAGTTAATACAGTTTTTATTATAGAGCATAGTTTTTAACGGAATAAAAGCTATTCTTGTACGACTAACCACGTTATGTCCTTCGGAAATCGCAGTATTCGGTTACACTCTCACCTGACCAGCGTTGTGAATTAGATCCTTGATACCATGTGTAATGTATATTATTTCACCTCTATAATTAAGATAAAAATATGAGAAATGGAAAATTATATTAATAATGACGAATTTTAAAATTTAAGTTTATTAATATATCTTTTTATTAAAAGTGAAATACAAATCTTGACTAAATAAGACGTTAAAGACATCCTTTCGCTAAAGTATGATTAGAATTCAAATTAATCACGTTTACGCGAAACTCATAAAAAATGTGTTGTTATTGACCCGGAATCCGCCTGACCAATCTAAAAAAAATAATCTGTCGCAAAAAAGCTGTTTTCCTCGACCCATCAATTCAATCCAGCCTCCGACTCCCAAGCGTATTTCCTCAAAATCCAGAGCGGAATCCTCATGCGCGCCGGCGTTCATCAATTCAGTCAAAAAAAAAAGCCAGAACGCAGAAATAAAGCAGTTCCCTCAATCAAGCTTCCGGAATTCCACCCTCCCATGTAATCCAATTCCAAGCTATAAGAACAGACCGACAGCTGACTAAAGAAAAAAAAAGCTTGCAGCCGGCAAAATCACATCATTGACATTGAAAAGCTCGCACGCCGTCTGGCAGCTCTTCTCGCCAAAATCCAGCGCTGCAAAATCCAAATTACCCGCAAACAAACAGCGCATCCGCTCTAATATTCCAACCCCATCCAGACGTGCGAAAGCTTGCATGGATCCACTTGCTAAATAACCCAGCAAAAGTACGTATACAAAGGACGTAGATTCCTAGCGTTACGAGGCAGGGAACTAACGGCAATCGATCGCTAGAAAAAAAGAGTCAGCCAGTCAGGCGAGTTGCCGATATGCCGATCGCGTGGGCGGATAGGCCTGAGGAGGGGGGAGACAATGGAACGAGAGAGTCGGATAAATAGTTGATGCGCCAGGGCTTGCCGGACGCTCTCGGCGAGTATAGATATGCGCGCGCTGCACTGATCGATAAGTCGTTATAGAGCGGCGCTATCCCCTCTGCGAGGGGGGGGGGCAGTCGGTTCTTTTCTCCTTGTTTTGTTTATTGCCATATTGTTTTTGTTCTCCTCTTATGTCTACGTCTATATTCCGTTTTAGGGTCGTCTTGCGCTGCTGCTAAAGTAATAATTATGCTGAATTATTCAGGCGGGGGCGCGCGGCTGCATTGTTGAAGTGGACCAGTGAGTCAAGGCTTCGTCTAGACGCTCTCGTTCGTTTGTTCGTTATGTGCACTCTTATTTTCGTTTCGGGTTATAGCATCGATTGCTTATCGGATCGTTACCCCATGAATGCGCTGCATAATTGAGGGGAGAATGGACTTTGATAGACTGTTTTAAACTAGATTGTCTGCAGGGTAGTGTATATAGATGGTTGCTTGATAGAAGCGAAAGAAAAGAGTGGAGGTATTTTTCCAAAGTTAAGAAGGGCGAGGGTAAGAAGGGAAAGTTTTCCGAGGCACGAAGTTAAAGTTATATGATATATGCGGCGCACGGCGCTTAGGTAGCTGCGAGCCGGTGATTATTTTATTTCCAAGCGCGTACGTGGAAACTTCGGATATCGCGGCTCTAAGCTAGTTCAGGCGTTGCTTTACCAGGCGCGCTTTGTTAGTTGACTCGCTTGCAGAATAAGTGAAGTTACGGTAAATACGTAATTATCTTCAGCTTCAGCTTTCGCGCGAAATTCATTGAACTGTGAATTTTAACCCACTTCTTAGTTGCGCAGAGGCAAACGAACTGCAGTTTGGTAGCTTATGTGCTCGAGTCTGCGAATTCGAAATTGCTTTATAATTCATGCGAGCGCCATTCTTGTTGGCTTCTCGTTATGCTGAATATTGCGAATGGTTTGGCGCGTTTTGGTGACAATGATTGTGTAATATTGAATGGAAAATGAAGAGAGGAAGTGCTTTCATTTTATAACTTTTAAGCATTTGCTTTGCGGAATAATTTTTTTTGGGGGTGATAAACTAGTGTAATTTTGGACTCGCCAGGTAATAAATAGTATGCACACTAGGGAGTAAACAAAGAATGTCTCATATCGCAGGAGTTTTAAAGTAAATTCTTAGAGGACTTGATACAATTAACAAGTGTATTTGAATTTGAAGTTTTCACGGTGGATCCTGTTGAATTTGAATGCGTTTTGAGTTTCTACCGTATACCCATCACATGCATTTTAAATGACACCCCACGTTAGCAACCCAAAAAGGCGTTCCACTGACAGCATAAAATTAGTGTTCATCAGCCTTTTTATTTATTTAACACTAAATAGAAAATTACGTTATTTATCTTTTTTCTTCAAGTACCGGAAATTCTCACAATCAAAATAAAATTTTTAAAATACTCAAAACATTATTAAAACAAGATAAACAAACCGAAAGTACTCTCTCCAATCATACATAAAATTTTACGCAGATGCACAATAGGCAATCGGCCGTACCAACGCGGGTCTTTTTTAATTGAAACGCGTTATTTACCTTGCATTATTCACGGCCAAACAAAACGCAGAGCGCTCGTTTACTCGCAAGCACGTGCGCATATATACCCAGCTCTATGCATGTATAAACCTGACCGCGAGGACGCGCGCAAGCTCTCTCTTCCCATTTCTTTTATCTCAATTCCGTTTTCTCTCTCTCTCTCTCTCATTTCTTTCTCCTCCTTTTTCCCCGAGCCGAATGAGATGAATCGCCTGGGTCTTTTTTGCCTCGGACTAGAGAGGTAATCCAGCTTGACGTCCGCTGCTAGCATATACGTCCCGTACGCTGTACAGAAAGACAACGCCGTGCGTGGGGGGTGAGGGATTGTTTTGATTAAAAGTCGAGAGAGCGCGAGCTTTATGAATTTCTAACGATAGCGGAGAGAGAATGAGCGCCGGCTCGTACGCGCGATGAAGAGGGCGCATTACCGGCTGAACGGTATGAAATGAAAATTTTTCTTTCAAATGCTAATGGACTCGCTGCCTGCGCGCGACTTTCGAGCTTTGTGCCTTAGTGTCTCGTTGGCTAATAGATTTGCAAAGTGCGCCGTTTCAGGAGGCTGTTTTATGACGGTATCGTTGCGTTTAATTTAAACGCGCGAGTTAATTTAGGGCCGTGTCTTGGAAGGAGATCGTGTGGGTTTTATGTGGATGTGCCTTGTAGATTGTTGTAGAGTGTTTAAGCAGTAGTTAATGAGTATTCGGTGGAATTGAAAAATCTTACGAACTTATAAATGTTTATGAAATAATAGTAAACTTTATTGAATAGTTGTATATAAATACACGGTACAAAATTTGCGGAGTTTTACCTATGTTTTATCGAGTATTTTCCGAGGTCACTAAAGTCTAAATAACAAATCTAGCCAGGTTTCTATGAGTGACGATATACATTTTATATCAATTTCTTATTGGAATTTAGAAAAGGAATAAAAATGGATATTACACCACTTTTACCTTAAAATCACAACTTTACCACGTTCAAGTTTCCTTCTTAGCTTTGCTCGGGTAAAAACGTTTCAGAATGTAAATGATTAACTTCCATAGCTGTATTGAAGTTTATTATTAAAACTTTCCAGCACAGAAAGTTAACATTTTAAAAATGAATAATAAAGTTTTATAATATACGTTAATCTAATAATGAGTAAAATTTTAAGTTGATTATACAATTTGCTTTAAAAATAGATTTAATAATTAAATATAATTTTAAGTAAGCTCTTTAGTTTCATCTCTAATTCTTAAATACACTATGTTCTAGAGCTAAATTCGACTTTATTCACATATATTTATTTTTAATATTTTAGCAAAAATTATTACGCAGTAATCTACAATATTAAAAGACGTTGAAATTTATATTGGTAATTATTTTGTTACTTAGTTATTTAATTGTTAAATTAATTAATTACTCTCTTATGTTACTACTGTTATTTTATTCTTAAAATAATTGTAGATTGCTACCCTGGTAGAAATTTCACCAATAAAATTGGCCAAGTGTCTAAAACTAGGAGTGGGTGTCTAATTCTTCACAGTTAGCCATCCGCTGGCCAAAAAATGGGGAAACTTTCTACCAGGGTATATTTGTGTATATTTTTTTCAAAGATTCCAACCAGAATTTACTTGGATATCTGCAATAATTCTGACCTTCAGATATGTAGTTGTTTTTGTAAGAAACAAGATAATTATAACATATTGACAATTTTCTAGTAAATTTTGTAGTAAAGATAAAATCTGAAATAAAAGAAACTTTAAGACCATAATTAAAGTTTAAATCTGCAATAAAAAAAGATTTATGACCAAAGTTAATTACTGCATCAGTAATTTTGTAATAAAGTTTTCAATTCTAACGTCTGATATCCCTAATATTATTATTATAGGCTGGTTATGAATAATCATAATATGAAAGTTAATTATCGATTTATTGCTTTATTAACGATTAAAGTTGTATAATTCATGAGCTCAATTAAATCGATTATAGTAACGAGTGTATAAGGGATTGGATTTAGTACTGAGGTTAACCCGATTTCACACTTAACGATCTCACTACGAATAAACGTAGCCAATATGTTAGTAATATATCAAAAAGTTATTGAAGCAAGCATAATTGTTTGACCAAAATTGGGCAATGTCCGCTAATTACCGACCGAACGATCCGTTATTCGATTACGGAATGCACAAAAGCAGTTTATCACAAAATAAAGTGAGCCAAAGGCTACTTACTTGAGGCTTATCTAAAATAGCTAGATCAGCCGTAAATTCATAATGAAAAATTGCTCAAGGCAAGTGTCTACCGGCTTATTAAGTTTCGTGCTAATAATATGATAAACAACTCAATTTAGATTAAAGGTGGATAGTTCAAATTTTTGATCGTGCTACGCTTAAAACTTTTTATTTCATTTTTAATATAAATCGGCAGTTAAAATCGAATTACGTAAAAATTTTGTATTAAAATGAATATCAGGTAATGTGTAAAATTACAATTTCATATGTAGAATTTTAACACAAATTCACTACATTTAACAACTCACATTATACAAAATGAAAAAAATTTTACATTTGAAAATAAGGTCACCTTAAATGTTAATTTAAATTAAATATTTTTTGACGATATCTAAAAGCATAAAATGGCCACTTTATATTCGGTCCAAGAATCCGATTCTATAATCATAAAGCTGTCGCTATTATGGCTTTTGACGCTACCTCGCATGAACAGAAACCAATTTTGTACTTAAAGTCTTAAATAATACTACGTTAAACTTATTTTATAAAGCCTATTAAGTAGCTACTAACAAAAAGAACACAATGGTCGTAGATTCCAAATCTTAATAAAACTTTTCTGAGTTCGTATTTGGAAAAAATAAGAAAATAAATAAGAAATAAAAATAAGAAAAATCATGTATCAGTTTTTTTTTCAACTCAAATTATAGATAATTGTAGTTTTTCCTTAAGAAAAATAGTTTTTACAACAAATTCAAATACTTGATTTTAATTACGTAAGTCCTAAATTGAGTCTCATAATAGAAAAAAAAATAATAATAAAATAAGAAAAAATCAAAATTCAAAAATAATATAAAAATTTCCTTATTTCTTAAGATTAAATTCCATTTTTCTAAATTCAAACAAAACTCATCAAAGTCATCATTCAAATTTAAGCCTCATCAATCCCGATCCACCCCAAATAATAAAACAAACATCGCTCCTTCGCCCAGATTCTCCCAATCATCTAAACTCGTCAACACTCCACCGACCTAAATCCACCTATTAAACAGTCGTCGATAACGTCCTGTTCGACCTCGTTAAACCGTATTTCGTTTTTTCCTTCACACCCACGTACTCAGCTGCCTAGCTGATGCAAGAAAATGTATATAATGAGATCGCTCGCAAAAACGTTAATTGCAAAGAGAAGGAGACGCGCGCTCACACGAGTAGCTCTTCGAGAGGAGAGGAGAGAGAGGGCTTCTTGTTATTGCACCTGTGGCTCTCTCGGCGAAGGCCATACGTGCGAGCTTCCCTTAATTATGCGCGCGTGCGCCAGCGAAGGCAGCCCGTATTTTCTTTCTCTAATTATGCCAAAAATTACACAGAGCCTGGGCGCCTGCGTGTCGCGGCGCAGGTTCTTGTTGATAAATGTTTTCTTTTTTTTTGGTTGTTGGTTGTTCAAACAGTCAATGTTGTAGTGCTCGAGGTATTTGGATGGTGCTGGAGTTTTAGAGGTTTTTGGGGCGATGAGTAAAAAAGGTTGATTTTAAATTTTGTTTTTGTGTGTTTGGTAACTAGAATTCTGTGAGTTTTGTTAAATATTGTTATCAAAAATCTAATTTTTTTCTACGGATTTAAGTTCTAAACATTTTTGTCTATTTTTTTAGAAATAAACACAGAGTGTGTTGTCTATTTTTTTTTAGAAATAAAAACAGTGTTCATGCAATAAATATTTTACTTCATTATAATATATTTTGAATTTTTGTAGATTATCTGATCAGTAACATAAACAATCTTATGAATTTACAGAATTCATTTGCTTTAAACATAGAAGACAAGGCACTTAATGGAAGAGTATTAACACACAAAATCTGCGAGAGCTTCTGTTTCTTATTACATAATCATCTAAGGAGTCGGCACGGGTTCATTTTCGTTTTGTCAATAACACGATGGACGGGTAGCTTTAATTTTACACATTCTTCGAAGAAAATCTGTGCCTTTAGCAGGGTGTTTATTTTCAGTAACTCTCTAACAAGAGTCTACCAGTTTCTCAGAGGATTTTCAAAGAAAACTCGTGATAACTAAAATAATCACGTACTTGAGTGTGAATCGTAAATTTAACTTAGAAAAACGCTTGACAGATGAAAGCTTACATTCTTCCTATACGTTATCATGCACTTTTAATTTATCTAAAATTTGATGGGTTGACATTTAAGTACTAAGCATTTTAAATATTTCAATAGTAAGGACAAGTATTATATTTTCAATCAAGAAACATCTGATTAACAACTTCTTTTTTCATTAGAAACATTTATTTAATTTATAGCTTTCTTTTAGCTATTTCAATTGTGTAAACTTATGTAAAATTTTACTTGTATAAAACGTAAATATGTATTCAAAGATCACACACACACACACACACATACACACACATACACAATAAAATACCGCAGACAATTAGTTCTCTCGTAACCTCCTTAAATTTGATAAAAGAATTATAATATAAATATTTTAAATAAATTAAATAAAAAGTTTAAAATATCTATATATACATGCTTACTATATAAAAATAAAATAAATATTAAGAAAAATTGCTAACTTGTTTATTAATAGAAATATTTTGAATTTTCAAAAAGCTGTTTCATATGCTTTATCCCTACAGTTATTTCTTTTAGTTAGTAAATTTTTTAATAACGAAACGTAACGATTTATGAAATAATAAATATTTTTTCTTTTAAAAGTGGAGTCTTATACTATAAAAAATGACATTTTTAAAATAACCTTCGTGAACGATAAAATATAGAAAATCATTATTGAAAAAATAAAAATATTTTTAAAAATTGATAGTTTTCATCGTAAAACAATCGTAAATGTCATGAAAATTAAAAATACTTTAGTCATATAAACTTTCATACATTTTTTTTTAAATCACGATTGAAAAAAATTTATGTAGGTCATCTCTTGCAGGTCAGAAAAAATCGATCCGTTTTCAAAATACAAACGATTAAAAAATATTTAAATCGCTCAATCTTAAGTTTATTAATCTTAAACTTTGAATCTAATGACCAATTTAATTAGGCGAAGCAGTCACCCAAAAATTTTAATTAAAAATTTAATTGAATATGCATAATTAATTATAATCAATAATCTTTATTTTTTTCAACAAGTTATCTCAAATAATATCAGAGATATGACCATTAAAAGAATACATTTTTAGACGCTTTAAAAAAAGACTATATCTATTTTGAAATTTCAAACGTGGAAAGATAGATAGTTTTAAGCTGTCACAGAGACATCATAGTGCCGCCTTCCCGTCAAAACAAATATATAGATAGATCAAAATCAGTAATACAGATTGAGATACCAACACGAAAACTACTTTTATATTCTATTCAATTTCTTCATAACTATATTAATGAGAATTCATTGATTTAAATAAAAATAAAATATTTTCAAACATTAAAAAAAAGAAAAACAATATTAAAATTAAATTATATTTAAATCAGAAAAAATTATTGTAAATATTTTAATAATTATTACAAAATATAACAAAAATATAACAAAAATTAGCATCGTTCCTGTAGAAAATTAGATTAAAAAAAAAAACGGATCCAATCCCAGCTATGTATAAAAGATAAAGATTAAAAAATTTTCTCCTGCAGATAAAGCAATCATCCACTTCAATGGAGTGGAAATTCACTCTGATTCCTACCACCAGAAGTAACTTTGAAAGATGAATGCACACAATATAAGTTATTTAAATCTCAAAAATACTCTTGGGGAATTACAATCGAATTCTTGCTCGCTGATGAATCAAGGAAATCCCGCTGAAAGTTTTCCAGATGAATAACCACATAAATACCGAGATCCGCCAGTCACTGTCTCACCTAACCTGACACATATCCACTTATTTTCCAAACTCGCACAATAGACCCTTTCATTGCTACATCAAATTAATCAAACTCGTTTCATGCACTCTCCACTGCAATAAAAATGCATATTTCATAAACTACCATCCGAAATCAAAAGCACTGCATCCACAAGCGCGCTTTGTTTTCCACTTCTTTTGAAAAACCGCTTGACAATTAATCAGAAAAGCGCAAGCCAAGTTCCACGCTAATATATCACAATGGCGACCTCTGGAAAAAAAGGAAACTCTCGTCTCTCGCGCGCTCGAGAGAGAAAAAAAGAGAAGCAGAAGCCAGCTTGCAAGAGGCGCCGCTCGTCTCTTCTCGTTTTTTTTTTCTTTTTTTTCGTCGCACGTCTCTTCCGAACGGTTGAGCTTACACGGGAGACAAAGTCGTGTGCAGTGTGCTTTTATACCGCCAGTCGAGGCGCCGAGCCTGTCGTAAGTCGTGCGTCAACGCGCCAAAGTCTGATGGCTCGATGTTTCGATTTTCCATAGTACAGCTCGCTAGTTGGGATTTTTTTCTTCGGGTTTTTGTGGGTGCTGTCGTAAGATTTTTTTTGTGGATTGTCGAAAATTGATTTATTTTTGTAGCGAAATAATTAGTTTTGTAAATCGAATTGTGAATGATAAACGAAATTACTTTGTTTCTGAAAATTAATTTTTTTTATGAATATTTTTAGTAAATTTTATTTTCCGAGACTGTCTTGCAGTTGGTCTATTAAGAATGATAATAATTTTGTGCAGCAGAGATAATTTAAAATACTTTTTATATTTTTAAAAAATCTTTATTTAAAAATAAATTAAATGTGTAATGTGAAATAACACATCAAAATGAAATGACATGCACATTTTTAATTTGCTGTGTTAATAATTTATATGTAAAACTTTTCAAACATCTGTATTATGTATGTGATTAAAAAAGTTTATGGTTAAATAAAATATTCTCAATTTATCAATATAAATTTAGGAACTTGTATGGACAATTTGTCAAAGACTACATTTTAATTTAGTCAGCTTACAACGTACAGTTTTTAAATTAATTAACCGTTAAACTTGATGAAATTAAAAAATAATAAGAACTTAAGAAATTCAATCTTATTTTACCACACAAACTTCTCAAAAAGCGTAATAAGAGAATCCACTCGGAAACTCGAGAGCATATCAAAATATATTCTCCTCATACCTCCGGATCAAAATTACAAAAATTGCTTTTCCGCTCACGCGCACGTAAAGAAACGAGTCGAGCTTTACCGAAAGCTCCCGTCGGAACTGGTTTCGCTTTTCTGCACGATCAATTTTCGTGCTCGTCGGATCCGTCCGCGAATTTGAAATCCGAGCGAGATGAAATTATAAATAACTAACCGGCATCCGTCGGCCGGTGTATCAAAGTTAAATATAAAGTATCAATCGGTTATTTTTGGCGCCGCATTGTGTACACTGTAAGTAGAGCTAAAAAGTCGCCACGAGTCGAGCAAAAAGGCTTAGAAATAGACCCTAGCGAGCCGCTAAAAATATCCGTTAGCGCGGATTCTCAAAATAATACGCTAGGGTTTTGTACATCGCTGTAATGAGCCGAAAAGACTTTAGTATGTGGAGGTAGGCGCGTCTTGGAGTGGAGGAGAAGAATAAATTGAATCCGTGTGGTCGAAATACTGCGCGCTGATTTATGGGTCTTTTATGAGGGTAATTTGGACACCTTTGATTCGCAATTTAATTTATGGTGTGGAAAGAAACTTTAGCGTTTCCGGAGCGTATTTGTTTTAAATCTTTTAGTGCACTTTGCGCATTTCGCGTAAAATCATAATTTATTTTTAGTTGCACGAGCAGTAGAAAGTTTTATGAAATTCAGAAATATTTTATAATCTAAAGCTTTTTGTATTTGAAGTTTGAAACATTTTTGGTACACATTATAGTCTTTATATTGAGTATTTTCTTAATAAGCGATAATTTATATAAGCATCATTTTTGTATTTCAATATTTATTAGAAAATATTTATATTTTTTAATTTAAAATGCGCATTTAAATTTTTAAAAACCTTTATTTAAACAGCTTTTCATATGAGAGTAAATAAATTTTTCCGACTCACGATACTTTGTATTTACGAACTTCAAAGTAAACAAGCAATAATTTAAATTTTGAGAAAAGCATGGAATTCAAGGTATTTATAAAATATGTCATTGAAATGTTTTTATTTATCAGAAATAATACAATCGCAGCAATCGTTTGACTTTTAACTATAAAACGGCGAGATTCAGTGTATGAAAAATAAATAATTAAATACGTTGTTTTGAATGAAGAAAAATATTGAATAACCATGGAAAAGTTGTTGAAGTTTTTTCATTAAAAACATCAAGTAAAATTAATTACTTGTTTGCGGACCGTTAATCATACACATTTTTCATTTCTCATTTTTTCATTTATCATTCATATTTTTTTTTCATCTTTATGAAACCTAATCTAATATCTAAGTACATTACCTTTAATTACACAGTAGAAAAGTTTTGTGTTTTGTCTAAATTTTATTTAAGATAACAGACAATTTGTTTAGTTCTAGTGTAAAATTCAATGTATAAACTAATCATTTTAACCGAGAAAACATACATTACACAGACTATATATAGCTGATTTTGACTCATTCAAATATAAACACAGTGTATTTAAATTTGAATGTATCTTCAACTGCATAAAATTAAAAAAACCAACAAACCATAACGACCAAAAAACTCTCCGCAATCCGAGCCGCAATTTTCCATCGAGCCATCAATCTATCCTCCTCATTCCTCCGCAAACACACTGTTTCATCGCAGCGCGCAGCGGCCCTATTAAAACGCCGGGGCACAATAATTTGCAGCGAAATGAATTACGGACCGATCGCGAAAGCACACGCCTATATATACCCGAACCCGCGCGCGCCGCACGAAAATAGGCACGGCGCGGGGGTGGCGTTCGGCGTATAAATTCAGCAAGCGAGTTTGGAGTACGGAGTGGTTCGATCGAAAAGTTTATAAGCGGGAAAAATTACAGGAGAGAGCAGCTCGCTCTTGCCAAGTTTCTGTCTGCGAGCTTGCCAAAGATAAATCAGGCGCCGGAGAGCGAGACTTTTGTGAGCCGCGCGCGGCTGGACGGCCGGCGCTGCTGCTATCGTGGTTTTATATAGGCGGCACTGCAGTTGTTTTACTTCTTATTTTCGCGCCGGGGAAAAAGTTGGGTAGGCACGGACGGAAAAAATTGTTGTTTCGCTAACTGTCGCGCGAGCGTCAATATTGTGACTTTTGGGGCTTGGGTTTGTTTCAGAAATAAACCCGGCTTGCTTTTTTTTTAGAGTGTAAACAAATATACGTTTTCTTTTTTTCAGCGGTAACTAGGCCGTGGAAATTAAAGCTGAATTTTTTATTTTATTTTATAGTTTTGTATCGAAGTTTTGTAAGAGATATCTTAGAAAAATAAGTTTTGTTTAGTGAGTTAATGTGTAAAAAAAGTATATATATTGCAATAGAGTTTGTAATCATCTTCAAACATTCGAAAAGTATTTATTGTATATGAAAGGTTTTTTTTACAAAAAAGAACAGTCCATTCGTTTGCCAATTAAGCCATCATATACCAAAGTTCTAAGTGGAAATCTTGCCAAGAATAATTTTTCATGTAAACACGGTCCAATTAAAGCGATGACCCCGGAAAGAAAATATGAAACTAGTGATTCACCGGAGCTTCCCATTTACTATAGATTTAAGCCTAATCTGGTAAGCTTGAATAATTAAAGGATAATGGGGTTACTTGATAACGAACAAGTTTGAAAGCTGGATTTTTCAGAATTATGACCATGTATGAACCTCTTAATTTTTTGTAGTTTATAAAATTTCTTATGTAATATAAAAAAATTTTTTAATAAAAAAAAGTATATCGTCTATTCGCCAGTTATATATTTGAAACTTTTCCTGTAGAATATAAATAATTCTTCGAAACTTTATTGCTTTTAACTATACGTATCAATATAAAATAAAATTGAAACTAAACTTTATAACCAAACACATTCACCCAATCTCAAACTATCAAAATTCCAACGAAAATCCCCACACCCCTGAAAAAAAAGTTTTTTCAAATCTTTCTCAATTTACTATTCCGCAGCGTAATACAGAATCAAAATTCTTCCGGCCTCTCCAGGCGCCCCAGCCATTTCTCAGCCAGCTGAATTATGCAAATACCCGACGATGAAGAAGACTCCGCGAAATAACAACAACTGCGAGCGGCCAACTTTTAACGACGCTCCCGCTTCTTTCTTTACGAAGCTCCACTGTTACCCTCTCATAAAGTCGATCGATCCGCGGCTTTCCCGCAGCAAAAACTAGCTCCGGACTCATCGCGCTTTCTTAATAAGACAGAGCCGAAGCTAAATAAAACCGTGAGACGGACGGTTCTTCGATTATTAAAGGAAATACTGGCGGCAAAAGTTCGTGTATATTTATGCGGAGAGCTCACTTTGGGAGCGAGCGCGGGGCGATGCAAAAACAGATGCGGATGCGGCTCTATTGCGTCACGTAGCGGTGGATGCTGCGGGAGGAAATTGAAGGGAAGCGACGAAGCGCTTGGGAGAAGACGGAATCGTGGCTTAGATGTCGTTCGGGTGAAAGATTCAATGTGAAATTTTGCTGCTTTGAATGTTAGGATTTTTTTGCAAATTATCGTTTTTTCAGATTAAATAAGGGACTTTTTAGGTAAAAGGCATTGCCTTTTAGATGCGCATTAAAAATTGAATTTTATCAGTGAAAACTTAATTTTAATACTTTATGCTACACCGTAGCGACTTGAGTTAGACTAGCCATATAATATTCAGAGCACACTCTATTTTCCCTTTTTAATTAAATTAATAAAATCGAAAATCCATTTCAAATCTCATCTACCTCTTCGGCTAAATAAACCGGCGGATACACGCTTTAATCTGCAAACATGGCGAAAGCTCGAAAAATCCAAACCAGCCGGAAAAATCCAGTAGCTCGAAAGGAAAAATCTCCGGCGCTTTTTCCGCTTTCCATCCGGCGCACGCGGCCACATAGCAGCAGCCCCGAAGGGAATAAATGAGCGAGCAGCGTATATAAGAATCGCTTCAAATATTAAAAATCAGCGCTGGCGCGCACTCACCCTATGCTTTATTCTACGTCGACTCAGCGCCAGGCGCAATTTTCCGTATATACCGCGCCGCTCGCTTCTTTGTTTGTAGACTTGCTTGTTTATGTCGCCGCCTTGTTTATGTGCGTAGGTATATGCGAGAGCTCAGTGGAGCCAGTCTGATTTCCATTATGCGAGGCGAACGTATAAGTATAAGGCGAGAGTGGTTGCATGCGTGCAGGAAAGAGTGTACGGATGGATGCATTTTGACTTTTTAGGGGGATTGTGATTGATTTATGGAGGGTAGTAAATAGTGGATGCGACCCGGTTAAATCGAAGTGGCTGGGCGCGCTCTCGTTTATGATTTAATGGAATTAAGATTTTAATTGTATCACGGGTTACATCGATTTTGCGCCATCCGTGAACTGTGGATGAGTGTCGGTGAGAGCTGGAGGTGAGTTCGGAAAGTCGATTGTACCTGTGAATTTTGTAGGATTAGGTGCTTGAAGAATGTGTGATTGGAAAATTTATGGGAGTGTAGTAAAGGATTGTCAGTATTAACAATGTGAAGATTAATTTTTGTCAGTAAAGAAACGTATATATGTTTTATAATATATTTCTTTAGAAAAAATTAACTTTTAAAATATCCGATTAAGCTTTATTGCTAAAGTACTGATATGAAATAAATTAATAAGTAAAGCAACGATAGAGTCAAGTTAAAGAAGTATTATATGAATAAATAAGCTACAAACGTATGAACACTCTACCACGAATTCGAGTTTGTCGATTTTCGATAAAAGCTTTATTTGTACCAACATCAAAACTTTTTAAGTTTTTATAGCTCATTTCACATAAAAATAATGTAAATTTCAAATTGATCTTTTGATGTGTATTTAATACTGGAAGAATTGTTGAAACCAGGTTTAAATATTTTAAATATTTAAATTGAAAATATTATCTTTGAATACCATTTCAAAATCGTTAAAATAAGTTTTTTACAAAACTATTATAGATATTTAACATTTTTTTTTGGATAAACTTGAAATATTTTGTCTTTTGTTTAAAAACTGCAAAATTTTAAGATAATTTGTTCAAACACCATTAAAATTCTTCTGATTATTCCCAACAACCACTTAAAAAATATTCATATTAATCTCACAAAAACACTTGAAAGACCCGATTATTTTCATACGATCCAATCTTCAAATCGCTCTAATCAACTCTCAACGACCCACTTTACACACACACTCTGCAAAACATCTCCCTAAAATCTCCATTACTTTAACGCCGAGAACAAATTTCCGAATCAACTCCCAGCCTGCATACCAAACCACTCCGTCCGAATAAAAGCAAATTGCATTCCATTCTTTCTCGCCGAATTCCCGGGCGCTCATTTCGCCAATCCTATAATATATAGTTCCGCTTTCAGGTTAAACTATGCACGGCCATCCTCATCGGTCGCTGAATTGAAAAGTCTCATTCTTAAAAGCACAGACGGCGGAGCGCTCGCTAAAGCTTCTATTTCGCGAAGCAATCTTCATAAGTAGCAAACATTGTTCCCACCCTCCTCCTGCTTAGAATACGTACCCATACTACGAACTGGTAGTACTATAAGCTAGAATCGTGATCTTAGCTCGCGTCCTAATCCGGATAATGGACGCCCTGACTCTTCCTGCAAGCTCAATCGGAGAAAGTTTTATTCAGATTTATGGAAGAACGCCGGATGTCGAGTACAAGATCTTCCTTTGTCGAGCCGGAGTTATTGACATCGGTTCAACCGGCGAGATGCATTCCGCTTTTCATCTGTTACAGGCGGCCGGGTGGCTTGAAAAGAAAAGTTTTCTCGTTTAAAACCGGTGTCGCGTCGTTCGGCCGGCGCAGGTCTGCAATCAGGGTCATGGATCTACTGGCGTGCCGGGGAGCTATATACGGCTCGAGTTCATTAAGAAAGGTTATGGAATCGACGTGGAATTAAATATTCCGGCTGGGATTATTGGGAATTTGGCCTGGCTTGCAATTTGGAGGGAGGGAAAAAAGTGAATTACGAGATTGCGCTATCAGCGAATTATGAGCTTAGCTTGACTTTTCTAGGGTCTTTCTTGTAACCTGGATAGCTGGTTATTGGGGATAGAGAGATAAAAGGTTATTATTTGAATATTTTATATTGTAAATGAGTTGCTCCAATATTGCAGCAAATGAGAATAATAATTATTCTTTTAGATTCGTGGGTCCAAATGGAACATTTTTTTCGTATTGATTTTTCTTCAAATCACCAATAATATACTTTTTTTTTAATCTAGGTTTTGATTTACCAATCTATAAAAAGACGACGTGATCCAGCTTTAATAATTTTACTGAGATACCATGCAAAGATTACACTATTAGATAAATATAAAATCATACTATAGCTACTTTTAGATACGTATAAGTTCGTATACTGACTAAGGAAGTAGAGTAACATGTAGTACTTATGTTATTAAACGTAGAAAAATCTTTATTGTTGCTATCTATTCCATTACATTCTAATAACATCTTTTATGCATTTTACATTTTTACGACATAAATAAGCAATATTTTAAGTGCATACATGAACAAATACTTGCTAGTGTACATTTTCTATCTGGATGTTGACTCAAAATTCTGTCGTCATCTTATCATCTGGTATCTTGAGAGTTTGTAAGTTTGCACTAACAAGTATCACGTTTTTATTTGCCCAGACTGGCTTTTAAGTTAACAGAAAGTACACTAAAACCGCGAAAAATATTATAAACTAACAATTTCTCGTAAAATTAAATACAAATACTGTAAAAGAGCGCTAATCGAACAGTACGGCGCTAATAGATCTAAAAGCAAATTTTTATTATTTAATTATTTACTCTTCTTATAAGATTTATTGAGTATTATAACAATACTATAGTTATACATAGATGCTCTAAAAGAAAAATATAGAATTAAGGTAGCTCTAGAAGAAGAATTAAGAGTTTAACAACAATAATTTGTAATTTGTTCAATAAGCCTTATGCTGCTTGATTAGCTCCATTCTATTATGTCTGATAAGGAACATTATATTTGCAAACCAGTAGATGCGCAAAATGGTAGCGATCAGCTGTGACTGTTGATAATAGTATGATATGCATCACACGCTTGCGCGTTGATTAGATTGTTACGTGTGACGAATTCGAAGATAAATTACGTAGTAAAATAAGTTGTAAAAATAGTTTTATTATACAATTTAAATTATTTTAGATGTAAGCAATTAAAAAATTGTAAGATAACAGAATTTATAAAAAAAAAGATCTAAAATTTCATATCACTATTTTTCTCATAAAATAGAAAAAAAAGATATGGTAAAAAACATTTTAAACCTTATTTTACGATAAAATCTATCAAGATAAGCAATAAAAAGATATTTATTTATAATATTTGTTTACAGCAATAAATTTTAAATAATTCGAATATAGCAGAATTAACAAAAAATGAACTAAAACTACGTGTCACTATTTCTCTCAAAAAATAAAAAAGAAATAAGATATGGTGAAAAAACTTTTTGGAATTTATTCTACTGGAGCTTTTCTATAAAAATAGTATATTGGTTTTTTCTCAACCATTTTAATCGTATCACGATATCTTAAAACGACTAGACCTGTTATTACCTGCTATTATCTTATGTTGAGATAAACCGTGTCAAGTCATTGGATTCTGGATAGTTTTTTAAATAAATTTCAGAATAAACAAAGTTTATTCACTATTTACGTAACGTTAAAACTTTCATGCAGCTTCATTTTAATAAAAATAATTTAAGATTGACAAACCTATTCGAAAAAATGATGAGGTTGAATACTTGCATACCAACAATTGAACGGCAATAGATACTAAAAAAAAGCATAAATTGTATATTTTCATCTTGATTAACCGCTACTAATTCAACGCGATAGCATACCCAAAAAGAAAATAATAATTTAAGTATTTCCAAACTTTAACCTTAATAACCGACAGAACCATATTAAAAAGAAGACAACCAAATCCCAACCTACTTAAACCTCAATCCATCCCCATCTCATAAATCGCAGAATCTAACTATAAAAAATCGACCCGACAAAGAAAGGTCACTCAGATAAGCCAGCGTTAATCGTTAACTTTCGATTAAACTTTTTAATCACCGCGGGCCGACAGATCCTCGTCGCGCTCGCGTAAAACTAGATCGAAGCGACGAGTTTCATCATCGGAATGACGCCCGCGCACGCGATACCAGTGGGGGGAAGAAAAAAGCGAACATGCAAAAACCGAGCGAGGGCGGCGTATACATTACAGGCGGCTGGCGCATCCAGCAGGCAGGCCTTTTTAATTATGACTTGGCAAACAGATCGCGTTTCACAATTAGCCGAGGCCCTTATTGTTTCCCCCCCCCCTCGCTCCATACAGAGCCAGCCACCGCGCAATATTCCTTTATTATTACTATTTTTTTTTTAATCCAATTAGGTAAAGCGAGCTTTAGCAATTAGGTCGCACACACGCCCACGTATAGGAGCACACGCTCACGGGCAATTGTACACGCGCGGAAATCGAACGACAGGTCGACTCGCTTGTGCTTTAATTCGAAACGGAGCTTTCGAAGGGAGTCGGGCGAACGCGAAACGCGATCTAGCCGAACAGTCGAGGGGTTAAGGTGTGCTGTATAAAGCCGGCAATTTTCGCGGCAGACGTTTATGCGCGCACGCGAAACGTGTAAGCGGCGTCTCTATCCGGAGCGAGCAGTTGTCTTCGTCGCCGGGGAACAGCGCGGTATCGCTATAACTCTTGATAAACATAGAACCGGCTCGCTCTCACGGCAGATGCGTCCGCGAAAACGACCGCATCAAGCGAATATTCCTGCGAGCATGTGTCCTCGTGTGTGTGTGTATGTGCATGTATGTATGTGTGTATGTGTGTATGTATATCTATGAGTAGGTATGCACATGTATGTATGCGTGTGTATGTATATGTATGTGTCGGTGTGTTCGTGTATGTATGCTTGTGTATGTGCATGTATGTGTAGGTGTGTGCATGTATGTATGCGTGTGAATGTGCATGTGTGTATGTGTGTGTATGAAGTGGCGCGGAATCGTTCGTTTTACGGGGGGTGTGGAGCTCTGAAAATTTTAAACTCGTTACACGTTGCAGAGCGTGCGCGAACGCTTGTCGTATTTTCCATGGCTGGATGTCACATCCTGCAATTCTGTGATGACCGTTAAAACGGCGGCGCTGGATGGATTTTTCTGATAGAGTTTTCCAGCGCTTCGTAGTTTGAAAATTCGCTGCTAGCTTTTTAAATGTAATAAGTAGAAAATATCTTTGTATAGGCATTGTTACTCCTATACTTTAATTTTGATTATAGTTTAAAAGACAGTTTCTAATAAATTAAAATGAAACTTCTTTTATAAAATATCATATTACCATTGAACATAAACTCAAAGCCCAAAAAATACGTTTTCCTCTATTACAATTAAAAGAGAATATTTAGAGCTATAATTCACGTCTATGAACAAAGATTAATTAGAATAAATTATGGATACATACTAAATTTAGTAACCTATAAAATAATGAAAACAACCTCCAAACGTTAATTCCAGTATAAATCATCAATAAATTAATCAATTACCACCGCAAATCGTAAATTCACACATCCACAACTCAACTTTCTAAAAACCCACAGCCATGACAGCAAAACAATTCGACGCCGAGCAAACGGCTGCAGCGTCCGCACGTAGCCGGGCAAAATAAATCCCTCAAACTCGGGATTCAACGAGCGTCCGTTTAATTTCTGCATCATATTGTTCCGCGCGTGTGAGCCTGCGACACGTGCGCTCCTCCCACCTCCATCCGGAAAAACCCACTTGTGCTCGCGCGCCATGCCTATAAGCTTAAACGTGCGCTGGCGGGCTCATGAAGCTAAGCCGTAATGCTCCTCAGCCGGGGCTACTGCTGCACTAGGAGCGGGCCACTTTGGCAAGTTTATAGTTTCGTTTTATAACGCATTTTAATGATCAAACGTCTATTTTTAAAACGGCTCTGTGCAGGCTTTTTTTTGCTGTGCGCTGGGATTATTTAGCTTTTGGATCTTTTTATTCGCCGTGTTAATAGTCTAATAGTCTTTGAAATGTGGTTAGAAATTATAGTTTAATTTTATACTTTCTTGTTTTTTGTTAACTTGTGTTTATTATTGATACTTAAATAAGCTTTCATAAAAATTCTTAATGAACCTCGATGAAATCACTTCTTCAAACTTCAAATCAGTATACTTTAAATATTTTTATAAACGCCTTTAACGTAAAAAATTCAACACGATTCAAAAATTTTGATTTGCCTCAGACGTTTTTCATAAATATTTAACGAAATCTCGCCAGCCGCGCGCTATTTGTATCCCTTAGCAAAATTATTCTGTCAGCGCGGTTAACAGGGACTTTTTAACGGTCTGTCGCTCAGCATTTAAGCGGCCCCGTCGCTCTCCACCCCTCGTTTCGCTTCGAACACAATCGCAAGGCACAAAACCACCCGCGTGACGTATCCGTTTTAGCGTAACAAGCTCGCCACAAGCAGCGCTCGTATAAGTTTCTTTTCCAGCGGTATACGCGCTTGCAGATGATTTCCGCGGTCGAACGAACTTTGCGTACGTTTCCGATTGTTGCGAGAGGAAACGCTAGCGATGAAATAAACTTGACGACAAATTACAGGCTGGAATGAGTAATTTCATTTTTTTCTCGTTGCGCGAATGTATTATGTTGAAGTTCTTGTGCATGTAATGCGCTTTGATGGTGATGTGGTATGTGAACAAAATATAGTCAGCGCCAGATTTTAAAAAAATTATTAGGTTTGATTTATATACTGTAGAGTAAGAACTTCATTCAAAGTTAATTAATGCCCAAAAATTTTTTAAAAAACATGTTTTATGAAATTAGGAGTAGTTGGGGGAGGGGGCGGAGGAGGAAAACGTCATTTTTCTGCATATATAAACTAGTTTTGGAAAAAAAATGTATACTTCTTGATGGGGTCTTTTTGCGTATCTCAATGGGGGAAAATAAAATCTATTGAATCATTAATATTTCTTTTAATATTAATCTATCGTGGATAGATTTTATTTTACATGCAACAATTTATCAGTAGTACACTTTACTAATAACTCACAACTGTCAGTATATGTATTACATTTTTGTATTAGCATTATAAAAATAATTTAAATTTAAAATATAACTCTTCCGCATTTTTAATAAAGATTGCATTATAAATCTTATAAAAAATAACTTCATAAAATATCGAAATGAAAATTTCTTATGCTCCTTTACTCTTCCGAAACTATTGAAAACTTTGTGAACTTTATTGTTCAAAGTTACATTGTAATTAGTATAAAGAATCTCAAATTCTTTGTTCCCTAAAAGATAAACAAACAAATCGTACAGACATACGGTTTCTTTTGAAATCGAGAAAAGAAGAACAAAAAATAACAATTTAAATTGTTGAAAAATTAGTCATAAGTGAAACATGTTACAAGGTCTTACCAATCTCGTCTTTAACTACTAACGATACGCTTGTTCTACTAATTTTTATGAAAAACGCTCTGATCAACTATTATTAAAACAATTTTTAAATAAGTACTTAGATATTCAGCGTGAATATTCTTATATAATTATTGATGAAATGTTTTTATTTATATAATTATATAATTTATATTAACATTTAATATGGAGAATTCAAAACTCGAGTCGACTAATTTCATTTTCACGTGTTCTTGAGAACATGTAGTAGTGCAGTTAACGAACATTTAATTTTAAAGATATACATATAAATTTACATAATAGTGTTTAAACAGTACAGAATCAAAGAATAACTACGACTACAATTTTGAAATGTCAGAAATATCAATCTTTTTTAACAAAAAATCACTTTTAGTCAAGTCTAGTTTTTGAAAATGGAATAGGCTCGCCTTAGCACTGAACTCACCATATTATTAAAATTATTAAATACGTTGTAATCGAAATAAGAATAATATGAGTTCATTCATCTATATATCAATAAGCTGTATCTAACGACATCAATCTGCACAACAAAGAGGTTGATATCTCTCTGACCCATACGTTATACGCACGCGTACATGCGTAAATAAGATTGATTTCATTGAATAAAGATGAGAAGAAGCAACGAATTTATTCCTTCTCTTAACTTATTCTTCGAAAGCTTAATTCGCTAAATAGAGCATATTCTAATAGAATGATTTAGTTTAAGTGTTTTAAAAATTAATAGCATTTAAATTTACAATATTAACTAAGTATACAATTTTTTATGTTACAGGTCAGTTGATACAATTGCACTGGGAAATTTAATCCAATTTGTAAGTTTATTCTAGTCAATATAAGTTTATCAAAATTTATGTGGTTTATTATTTTTACCCAACTTAGTTTTCTAAAATTAAAAATATCTTCGATATTTAAATGAGAAAACAAAATAAAAGAAAAACTTTTTCGTGCTGACATTATACGTTGATTCGCTGCCGTGATACGTACGGTTATCGTACATCCATCGTATACATCGCACATTGCCAGAAAGGCTGTACTGACGGTGATGTATAGAGTTACTTGGCAACTATTCAACGCCTCGACTTTTCAATTTCAACAAATTTCCAGCACTACGTTACACTTTATTATAGTTTGGAGAGAAGTCACGGAATTTCCGGATTTTAAATATTTCTTTACACTGTTTTGTTTGAATAAAGAAAGGTATATTCTTTAGCAAAAATGAACGTGTTTCCAACTGATAATTAATTCTCAACACCAAATTTCTTTCGCATAAATACTATTTGAATAGTGGAAAATTCAAAAAGAAAATGCGTCAGCAATTTTGAATATTCAGAAATATCGACTTTTCTATGTTAAAAAAGTCGCTTTTGAAAATGGATTTGGTCTCTTTGTAGCTGAGCCCTCCATTTACTGATAATACTCTTCAGATCGAACATATTATAGCTCTTTTTATGTAGTTAAATTAAATAAGCTGTTTATCTTAATAACAAAAATAATTTAACAAACTAATGATATAAAAAATTAAATTATTTTATTTAATTACTAAGACTGAAATTCAATTGATTAATAAATAATTAATTATTGAATGGTAGTAAAATAAATTTAAAATCTTTGTATGCACGTCGGATAATCGTCTTATAATATTTAAAAAGTAACAAATTTGGTTTATATTTTATATTTAATGTCGACAACAGTACACTCAACGATTAATTTCTTATTTCAAACAAAAATTAATATTTATTTTAATTAAATTGACGTTCAATTGACTATAAAATTCCATACGTATAAACAGTTTGTTCCTTATCATTCATATTATAGAAAGTACTTTTTAAAACTTGATTTGTAATTAAGATTTTGTATTAGCAATAATTAGTACAATATAATTCAATAAGAAATTAATTAAAGTGGTCTTAACTTATAATTTCATTTACTGATTTTTTAAAAATTATGGGAATTCGATTTTAATTTCAAAACATTAAAAATCAACAACTAGAGTCATTATTGGAACCTTAAAATTTAAATTTCTTTTGATGAAATCTTTGAATCCTTAGTGCTTGGCACTTTACGCCAATCTCAGACTATAAATAAAACTTTTATCAAAGCTCGAGTGGCAATGAAAAATTGTTCAGAAAAGACATTATGCTACCCGAGAAAAATTCTTATGCAATCCGGTGAGCTTTAAGGAATCTTACTGAAAGTATTGATAAAAATAAATGAATATAAACCAAGATGCAGAAAAGACCGTTTAGTCTTTTCATTGCATTCTATAGCGTTGCAAAATGAATCAAAAGGAAAGATGTAAACGCGTGAATTCGAATAGGCTTTCAGAATCTTACCAACGTCTTTCAAACGTTATTCCTTACTTTATTCTTGCAAGGATATTTGGAATAAATTTTTCAATTCAATATTATTTTTAACATTTCTTGAAATAGAACGTACATTTACAGCAGGCATTTTAATTACGCTAGATTGAATTTTTCACTTGAAAAAAATGAAGAAATAATTTATAATCTGTAAAATCAAGTGACCTATTTTCATTTAAAGTATATAGCAAATACTATACTTTTCCTTAACTTCACATTCATTCACGCGATCGAAGAAACGTCGGATATTTAGTATAGGATCAATAAAGTCTGAATTCCTAATACCCTAATTTCTTTCTCCCCTATATCTCCACGACACACAGCAACAGTAGAAACGCACGTTATATTCGATCAAAGCGGTCAAAGAGTAAGACCACAAAACTATTTCCTCCGAGGAAAAAGGTTCATAGTCCAAGTAATAAAGGGGGGTGGATCTGACCAATTCTAATAACTGCGCGCCATATGGTATAGTAACAGCTGACGGTGCAGACAGGATAGTTCACTATTTTAAATGGAGAGAGCGATTAATGGAGCCACTAAATTGTAGGATAGAATATAGTTTTTCTTGCTTCGATATGTCGCCATAATATTCTGAAAAACAAAATAGCAATTGAAATGGTTGATCCTGAGATAGTCGTTAATACAATTTTATTGTTAAATTTGAGCAAGTTCTTTTATGTAGCCATCAGTTTATTTATTTATTTCAATTGATTAATTGATTTAGCATATTCAGATATTTGCAAAGTTCAGTAATTAATTTTTAACACAATAAATTATTTTTATACTTAGTATATGTACTTACAAAAGTGATACAGAAAAAATTGAAATGTTTTATTTCTCGAAGATGAAAAAATAATTTTAAAGATTAGATGCAATTTTTAACATTCTTTGTTTTGTCAAACTTATTTTAGGGTTAATGTTTAAAGGGCCTAGCCTGAGTTCGTATTAAGAAGTCTTCTATGGTGTTTAACTAGAATTAGAACTGTTTATGAGTAAAATAAAAATTATTTTTTTGTTATTTAGGTACGAAACTTAAATGTAGTACTTTTCTATTAAAAATTGCTTTAATATTTTCTTAGAGTAACTTTTCTTTCTATAAAACATTATTTTAAATTTCTTTCATAAAACTTGAAGAAATCAGTTTATAAAATACAAAAATAATTTTTAATAGAAAAAGGATCCAAGTATTAGTATAAATCACAAAAAATAAAGTAAGGAGCAAAAAAAGTTCTAGATCACTTAATCGGTAAGTATCGTGCAAGCCGCAGTAGATTTCCAATAAGTAGGACGTTAAAATGGCAATGGCTTCGTAAGGCGTTAAACCAATATTTTAAAGTTTGCAATATCTTAAATTGAAAGTGTTGTTATGAAATATAAAATGAAAACAGTTTCGTAATGATAATCGAAATAGACAATTTTCTATAACTTTTAAAAGAAATAGTAATTTTTAGAGTATTAACTCAAGTTAAGATTATTAAACAGTTTTTTGAATATTAAAAGAAATATATTGTAATGATACATTTCATGTCTGAGCAAAATTTGAAGTCAATGTTCTGAGTCAGTTAGAGTCATTTAGGTCTGTTTATGGAGGAGAAATATGTCCTGGAATTGCTTATATCACAATACATTTTTTAATAATCAAATACTATATAATCTGAATAGTTATTAATAATAGGATTTTTAAACTTCATTAAAATCACTAAAATTTCACTATATAAGTAGTAGAAAATTTTTTATATTTGTAAATATAAATTGTAAATAGATTTCAACGTTTTTCTTGGATCACTGCTTCCGAAAAATGACATCCAATCTCCTCCTCTTGCCAGACGATCAAATTTCGCGAAACAATCGCCCACACCCGCTACTTCCGCTGCATTTCTATTTCCTTCATTTTTTGCCGAGTCGCAAATTTATCATAGCCGTGCAGTTATTCTCTCTCTCTCTTTTTCGCTCTCTGTCCTTGTTTCTCTCTTTCTCTCTCTCACTCTCTTTCCCCGCTTTTTTCCTCCATCTCTATCTCTGATTGGCTGCGATCCTGGACGGGCCACCGAGCTTATATTGTGACACCAGAGCTTTATCTCTCGGGGATGGGTCTTTCTCTTTTACGAGCCGTGCACACAGAAGAAAAGAGTTGATTTCGAGCCGGATTTCTTTCTTTTGTGCGCCTAGGACACGCTTTCAACGCGCGATTGTGCAACCGTGGGCCACGCGCGAGGTTTAATAAAATGCTTGCAAGGCTGTTTGACGCGACAAATTGAGGATTTTGGTATGAACGACGCTTTAAAAGTAGGGTTCAAATACTCACTATAAGGGATATCTTAGTTTTGGTTATAAGTTTGAGATTAAGGTATAATTTTGTATAGGGAATTATCTTACTCATTGTCTGAATTTAAAATAGTAAACATACATAATTGTAGTAAGAATCATTGAAGTAAGAATCTGTAGTAATTGATCAAAACTTTATTTTTTTACATGTAGAGATTAAGATTGAACTCATATTCAGACTTTATTAATTGCTTCTATATTTACTAATATCAACGCAACATGTTTCTATGTGAAAAGAATAGATCGTCTTTTTATTCTACTCAGACAGCATACGACATCTCAATTTATGTCCGTTGTCTCGAATCCACACTAGCTAAGATTCCATCTGACTTTGACAGACTTTTACATTCTTTGATTCCCAGCGTTTGTTTCATTTCAGGAGATATGAAAAAAATTTACGAAATTACTAAAAGCTTATGCTTTTCCAGCTTTTGACTTATAACTACTTTGCTTTAAAATGTTGGTAGACCGCATTTTAGCGAATCAGAAAAATTCCCTTTATTCCAGTCTCAAGAAAAAAAACATTGCTGATAAATTTTTATCTTTAAAAAATTATTAATTCAAAAAAAATTAATAGAGCAACATCATTTTATTGTTTTTTTTTAATAATTTTTATAAATAAAAAAATTTTTAAGTTTTTATTATTTTCATGCGAATATGCTATATGACACTAGTTCAGGCAAAACAAAGGAACTACTTGACTTTGACTAGTTTAAGTAGAACTAGCTTTTCCAAACGTATCAATTTTTTAAAAGTATTTTTCAATATTTTTATTTTATTATCAAAACCTCTCAAATCTTTTAAGAGGGCACAATTCTCAAATTTTATAAACTGAACTATTTTTTGTCAATTAAAATAATTTTGTGATATATGTAAAACCAGTATATCATTGCCTTTTACTTGTAAAAGAGTTTGCCAAAAGAAGCTAAATATAAATGCTTTAATAAATCTTGAATACTTATGCGTTTTTTATTTACTTTGACTAAAACTTTCCACATCATTTTTAGAATTTTCAGATATAATTCAAACTATCATTCAGGAAATATATTATTTTTACATGAAACTTTATAAATAGACTATATAAATAAAAGGAATTCTCAAAATTAGTGATATATCAGCTGAATTAAGAAATTAGCATAAGCCATTCAAATAACTTTAAAACTTTTAAAATAATTTGATTCGTAAGAAAAAGTATCAAAAACCGCAACAAATCACAGACTATTCGACCTCAGCTAATTTATCTCATTGCAGCCCTTAGCGATTTAAAAACGAAGCGTATCCGTTACAAGAACAGCCCGCTCTCCAATCCTGCACTTGAATAATCGACCTCGTTATCCGGAGGCGCTTATGTACAGGGCGCATGGGGTGCAAAAAGTGGCGCGACTCGTAAAGGGGATGAGTCGTTTCACGCAGCACAGGCACGTTCACCCGTAGCCTGCCAGATATTTAGAATTTTCCCAAGAACTGTGAGCGTTACCGTAAAGAAACGGTGTGTTTCGGTGACGCTACTTCCTGCAAGAAAAGTCACCGCTGATTTTTTTCCCGACGGTAAGGGGCGATAAAACAAAAGGGAAAAACGGCTGAGCGATAGTCGAAGTGGCACGTACTTTTACGATAAATTTTTCTCTAAAGCCAAAAGAGAAATTGTGTTTCTTTGCCTAGAGTTTGCTTTCTGTTAAAGGAATATAACTATTTTAACAAAGTGTAACTCAAAATAGCAATTCACCCAGTAACACAAAATAGAATTGTGCGTACACTCGAATAAAAGTAACAAAAAATATTGCATAAAACATGGACGAAAAATTAATTTCAATTTTGTATGAACTTTTCTCTCTAACTTCGGTAGGGAGCAAACGTTCACACGAAGTTAAATA